>JASTWP010000956.1:0-98889 GCA_030770255.1 Temnothorax ravouxi | reverse complement strand
TTGGACGATTTCAGCATGTGACAAATCACCAACGGGTTGAAAAACCGATACACCTGTCCCTATCATTTACGCTTATTTTTTTATAGTTCAAGCGGAGCCCTTTCCCGCTGATTTGTATACTGTCTACACACACACAGCAATTAAATTACTACAAGTCTTTGACCAAAAGTGCGATCCACTTGGTGCTCCAAACGCTCTTAAAAACATTTCATCCTTGTTGTTTATCAAATGTTAAATGTACCGCCCCAGTCAAACTCCCCGCCTGGCAGTGTCCTCGAATCGGATCACGCGGGAGTATTAACGGCGATCGGCCGCGAGGCTTCACGCCCACTCTGACACGCTTGGCTCTAGAACACCGTGACCGCCGGGGCACGAAGCTCTCGGGGCACGCGCTCCGCCTAACCAAGTAAGTAAGGAAACGATGAAAGTAGTGGTATTTCACCGGCGATGTTGCCATCTCCCACTTATGCTACACCTCTCATGTCTCCTTACAATGCCAGACTAAAGTCAAGCTCAATAGGGTCTTCTTTCCCCGCTAATTTTTTCCAAGCCCGTTCCCTTGGCAGTGCTTTCGCTAGATAGTAGATAGGACAGTGGGAATCTCGTTAATCCATTCATGCGCGTCATTAATTAGATGACGAGGCATTTGGCTATTTGCATCACGTCTTTCGTCGGCGCGTCTTACCGCTTTGGGGCAGTGCGGTTCCTGATAACAACGGGTCCCGGCTCGAGCGATCCTGCAGGTTGACTATTGGATCGCTCATCTGCGCAATGGGTTACCCAATAACAAGGATACGAGATCCAGCATAAATTTTGTTCTATCCAGCATAACTTTCGTTCTAAGAGAGTCATAGTTACTCCCGCCGTTTACCCGCGCTTGCTTGAATTTCTTCACGTTGACATTCAGAGCACTAGGCAGAAATTACATTTTAGACGTCTTATGTCCCGCTTTTGGACATGTGTGCTGTCTGGGCAGTCAATCCTAGGATTGCCTGCGTTTTGGGGACAAAGATTTCTTAAACTCTATAGTCGAGATAGTATACTATCGATAAACTAACGAAGTTTCTTACAAACACATTAGAAATAGCTAGAGACAAGCTCTGCAATAATTTCAATATATGGCCACAAATATGCTTCACATATTACCTTACTCAAACCTGCTTTTATAAAAAAGTTTTTTATGTACCCAGAGCTTAAAAGTCTATTTAGACAAACTTGCATAGCGCATAAACATAAGCATAAGAAAATTGATTGGTCCATATACATGTGCACAAAGAAATAGGTTAATTCATTTCTTTATGCATCTATGCAAGTTTGTCTGGATTGACCTTAATTGGTTAATTCTTAGAGCCACCGCACAAGACTCTCGTATGGTCACGTAGCGTAACATAACGTGAGCCAACGCACAAGAAACGTATTGGTTACGGCCGTTACGGCGTTATACGTTTCTTGTGCGTTGATCTACGTTACGTTACCACGCGAGAGCTTGTGCGGAGGCTCTTACGATACGTCTTACGTTATTGCTACGACAATTTTTGTACGGGAGTCTTGAGTCCGTATCACGCTACGTATTACGGACGCGGATTGGATTGAGATTGCGGATCGCGAATCATAATTCAGCCAATCACGGATGAGCTGCTCGTCTAAGATTGGCTGAATTACGATCTGCGGTTAGATTCCGATAACTCTGGTGCCTTAATTTGATGATGGTTTCTGGTAGTACTTTTAATGCTGAACAAAAAATTATATAGGTCTTATATAGAGCTAACTGCTCTGGTTTTCGAGATATACAGTGTTAAAGTTAAAAATAAATAATATAAATTTTTAAATAATACTTCAATTGTGTGTGTATAAACAGTACACACGTAAGCGAGGGAGGGGCTACCGCATCTCCCACGAAATTAAATATATCTATGCTAAGCACAAATACTGTTATGCTTCACGTAAAGAATGTACACGAGAACACGCATACCTTTTCCACTCCAGACAAAAACGTAAACAACGTAAGATATTTCGAGGTCTACCCTCTCTCCTCTGACTTGAATATAGGACAAAACAAGGTTTATCATTGTCGCACGGTTCGTGTTTTCAACTTTTCACGCGAACCGTGGTTCATTCTCACCTCCCCCATGCTTTCGGAGGAAGTGCGGTAGCCCCTCTCTCGCTTACGTGTGTACTGTTTATACACACAATTAAAGTATTATTTAAAAATTTATATTATTTATTTTTAACTTTAACACTGTATATCTCGAAAACCAGAGCAGTTAGCCCTATAAGACGAATATAATTTTTTGTTTAGCATTAAAAGTACTACCAGAAACCATCGTCAAATTAAGGCGCCAGAGTTATCGGAATCTTGCTCAATCCGCGATCTGCAATCTCAATTCGATCCGCATCCGCAATACGTAGTGTAACACGGGCTTTAAGGCTTGTTCGGGGAGCGCGTGCGTTAAGACCCTTGCACAATGGGCGCGTTCAGCAGAACAAAGTGCTCAGTAGCAATCGAACGCGATTGACTCTTACTTTTAGACCCAACAAATCAGCGTAGCGTGTTATAAGACGACACTCAATAGTTGTGTCTGCTGAACGCAGCCATTGTCAGGCAACAGGCAAAGTAATAATGGTCCATATGCGAAGTCCATATATGGACCATGTAGCCTGAACTCTCAAAGTCAACATCGATTTGACATTGCGTAAATTGTAAAACCTCACTTGTGCTACTAAGCTGACCCTTTTTCAATTCATAAAAAGGTTAAATTTAAAATTAAAAAAGTATGTAAATTAGAAACTTGCACATTGCTTCTTTATCATTACAGATCGCTACAATTGCTTCTATTTTATTTCGCTCATGTAGCTTATTCTTCTATGAGGAGCCCAAACTAATAAATACTAAAATAATTGTGCATTAAATAAAATACAAACTTCCTCATAAGAGGAGCGAAATAAAGTAGGAGCAATTGTAGCAATCTGTAATGCCCGATCTACAATAGCTGTAGTAAGCTGTAGTAAGCCTCAAGCCGAAAGAAATTGACCAATTACAGGCGAATGTGAAGAGAATAATCGACTGTGATTGGTCAATTTCTTACATCTTGAGGCTTACCACAGCTTACTACAACTATTGTAGATCGGGCATAATGATGAGGGGGTTGCAAGTTTCTAATTTGCACATTTTTTTGAATTTTAAAAGATTAATAATTTGTTCAATGTTGTTTCAATATTGTAGCAACATAAAGGATCAATGTAGAAGAATCAACATAGATTCAACGTTAAAAAGATATTTATACTTTAACATTAAACATATTGCAACATCTCAGCAACGTTGTTTCAACTTTTTGTGCTGTATGGGTCTGCTGTTTGTTATTAAAAAATGGATAAAACCCGGAACAACAATTATGCCAGATTGTTAGAAATCGTATAAATGTTTGTCCAACAAAGATTATATACATTTGACGGTAAATCATAAAATAAATTTTGTCAATCCTGTGACTGGTACACACAACATACAAAATGCATGAAAATATTCGCACTTGCACAAATATTCCTTGTTATGGAATGCGAAAGAGCAGAATAGGTATTCAGAATAGGTATTCAGTATAGAATATTCAGCCGATATCTTATTTCGTCGGTGTTATAATTACAATTAAACAAATTGACATTTTTTTAATATAATGGCAAAGACGTATCTCATATCTGAAAATTAAATAGATCTGTTAATAATTAATAATAATTTGTTAATATTACCTCTCCGCTCATACATGCACTGTTTCCACATACATAGATGATCACATCTATGTGTGTGTGTGTGTGTGTGTGTCTTTCAGTACTAAATATAATATATTTTCAATATACCAACTATTCTCTGCTTTAATAAAAAGACTATTCAATATACTAACAATTCGCTTAAACTTTTCTTTTTTTGTTAATAACTTTTTAATAATCAAGGAGCGACGGTTATAACCTTCTGAAGGTTATTCAGGAGAGTGACTTTGACAACATATGTCAAGGTAATCGAAATTGGCAAAGTCAATCTTAAAGTAAATAATTACCAAATATTTTCTTTCAAAGAAAATATATTGCTTTGTATTTTGCATTAAAATATCTTATTGTCACATTTCTTTCAAGACTTAATTACGAATTCGTCATTACTTACCTCAGAAAGGCGTAATCGTGTTCCTCGTACTCTAGGGCCATCATCGGGAGGTGTGAGCAAAGCTACAGATGTAACAATAAGAGCTAGACTGCGACGATCACAAGCAACGCTATTAAAATCCCACGCCAGTTCCTTTGATTTGGATTGGTTGAAACTAGCTCCTATCACAAAGGTCTTTACTAACGCTAATGTCAAATATGATAAAGTTATTATACAAGTATGTACTATCAAGCAATGCGGTAGCATCGCGCATGAAAAGGTGATAGCCACATGACTGTTATTGCCTAAACGTTATGACGTTATCAAGTTTATCCAGAATTCTTATGTAAAAAGGTTTTGAGAAATATTTCAGAAACAAAACCAGCTTTCAAAAATTTAAGGCCATTTTTCTAATAAAATGTCAACGTAAGCTTTCCATTGCGAAAAGTCTAAAAAAATCGATGAACCCCAAAAATCCTAGTGTCAAGTTTGCCCCGGTGTCGAGTTAACCCCGGTCTCCCCTATATATAACCTGGGAAAAAAGACCTCTTATTTATTCATATTAGTTTATATTAGTTTACATCAGTACAATAGATATATGATTATATATGATCATATAAGAAATGGAAAATATAATCTTAAACAATATTATGTGGCCATATATGTATATGAGAGTATATACAGGGTGTTCCTTAAAGACCACGCACTAACTACATAGCGTTATTCCTTATCAAAAATTGAGTCGAAAAGTCCCGAACCATTTTTTTCCATAATACTTTACCAAGCTGTAATTATTGAGTAAAGTCAATCCAATCAGCGCCGACCTTTAGCCGGGCGTACGTCAGTGAGTCACGCGCCTGGTAGTGTGCGTGAGCGCTCCGCCGCTACGTTCAACGCTACGCGGCGGCGGCGCGTGGCCTGGCCGCGGCGGTGTTTTGTCTTCGCGCGCGTCGCGGGGAATATTCTTATACGCATCGTAATAATAGAAATAATTTTTTTCTTGCACTAAGAATTACATGTTAGAAGGTACTTCTGTCAGAAGTACCTTCCCACACAACACCGAAATATTTCAGAAATCTTCAGACTGTCAATAAAATATGAAACCTTTCAAGAAAACATTTTAGACATGTTTCAAATATGTTTCAGAAAGCTAAAAATGTCCGCCAAGCTGAGATTTCAGGAAATATCTATATATATAAGTCACGGTCTGTCTGTCTGTACGCGAACTACTCATTCGTTAGTGGACCGAATTTTTACCAAAAGTATAGTGAAATAGGGGTAGAATTTCCCGGGGATGAAAAATGTCGCGGTTAATTTTTCGTTACCGATCTTTTTGGAAACCGGTTCCGAAATTTTTTCAAATTTTACGAGAATTTTTTGGGAATTAATTTACCGAATCTTAAGGAAATGTATATGAAACAGGGGTAGAATTTTCCGAGGAGTGTTATAAAGTGTATACTTTTTTGTTACCCATTTTCTGAAAACCGGTTTTTCTAATTCTTTCCAATTTTTCTAATTTTTGGGAAATAATTGACCGAATCTCATTCGTTAGCGGATCGAATTTTACCAAAAATATATGAATACCTTAATATCCCCATTATATCTTACAAAAGAAGCGAGGATTAAATATGACAGTCATGTAAAAATGATGACGCTAGGACTCACGACTCGAAGTTGATACCCAGAGACATGCTCAGAAAAGGCAACAAGCTAGACAATTAAATAATCACATTGCTCTAATTCCCAAGGAAACATGAAATAAATGTACCAGTTCATACACTTGGTCAAATGAATGTAGAATGTCAATTTTGCAAATCGTTAAACTTTACATGTGAAAAATCTAAAGATGGAAAATTTACATATTGTTGCCAAAAAGGGCAAGCTTAAATTAAAACCAATAAATTGTCCTGATTTTATTAAGAATTATACATGGGAAATAACTATGCATCACAAAATTTCCTTAGTAATATTCGTTCATATAACAGCGCTTTAGCTATGGCTTCCATGGGTGCCCCGGGAAATAGAAATCCATTGGATGTTGTGAATAAGGCTCCTTATTGTTTAAAAATTCATGGGCAATATCATCATTTGACCTCGACGGCAATGCGCCCAACGGATGGGCAAGCTCCGCGATTTTGCACAACTTTACTTTTTAGATACAGAAGAAGCTGTAAATCATAGAATGAATAACAAAGCTAATCAAGAATGTAATCCAGAAATAATGAAAGATTTGTCATGTTTTATGTTCAATGCAATGAATTTGCAAAAACTTTCAAGATGATGCGTCAAGTTGAAAAAGATCTGAATCCAATAGGCAATAAAACAATAAATTTAATGTTGTCATTTAGAAAAGATCCTCAACATGATCAAAGAAGATTCAATGCTCCACAAGCTAATGAAATAGCTGTGGTCTTTCAGAATGTAGATGGTGAACCTCCATTTGAAAGAGACATTAGGATTTATAATAAAAATTCGAATGATGTACAACAAATATCAATTTTGGACAAAAAGATGTGACCCAATGTGTTATCCATTGTTATATCCATACTAGCGTTTCGGCCCGCGCTTCGCGCGGGAATTATCATATACTATTATATAAAACGCTACTGTTTGTCTGTCTGTCCGTCCGTCCGTCTGTCCGCGAACTACTCATTCGTTAGCGGATCGAATCTTTACCAAAAGTATATGAAGTAGAGGTAGAATTTCCCGGGGAGTGCCATGACGTGTATAGTTTTTCGTTACCGATTTTCTGGAAACCGGTTTTTCTAATTCTTTTCAAATTTTCGGGAAATAATTAACCAAATCTCAAAGAATTATAGATCAAATAGGGTAGAATTTTCCGGGGAGTGCTATAAAGTGTATAATTTTTTGTTACCGATTTTTTGGAAGCCGGTATTAGAAATTTTTCCAATTTTTCTCACAGAATTATAGATTAAACAGGGTAGAATTTTCCTGGGAGTGTCATGATGTGTATAGTTTTTTGTTACCGATTTTCTGGAAACCGGTTTTTTAAATTTTTTAGAGAGAAAAAGAGAGAGAAAGAGAGAGAGAGAGAGAGAGAAAGAGAGAGAGAGAGAGAGAGAGAGAGAGAGAGAGAGAGAGAGAGAGAGAGAGAGAGAGAGAGAGAGAGAGAGAGAGAGAGAGAGAGAGAGATAGAGAGAGAGAGAGAGAGAGAGAGAGAGAGAGAGAGAGAGAGAGAGAGAGAGAGAGAGAGAGAGAGAGAGAGAGAGAGAGTGATATGTGAGTGAATTGAACGTATTTTTCGTCTGATTTACTTGACATCGTCGAATACTATAGTATATTTCACGTTTGTTTCATGTTTTCTTAGTGTGTGAATATACTATAAAGTATATTTCACGTTTATTTAAAGACAACTTTAAATCGAAAAATCCGATTTTCGAAGTAATAGATTCTGAGACCGCGCGAAGCGCGGGCCAAGCATCTAGTTTCTGAAATAATTCGGAAATGCTTCAGAAATATTTCTGAAATGCTTAAGAAATATCTCTGAATTGCTTAAGAAATACCTCTAAAATGCCTAAAAAATATCTCTGAAATGCTTCAGAAATTTTTGAAATGCTTCGAAAATATCTCTGAAATGTTTCAAAAATATATGGAAAATATTTCAGATACTTTTTCTCATATCAAATTGTTTCGGATCACCCTGTATAGGGTCATCCGGAACAATTTCCTGTCCTTTATAAAACATATTTTTGATCATAGTCATGATTTTGCTTCGCCGGAGGCCTGCTTATATTAGATCTTAACTGAAATTTACTTGCGAGTTAGTCTTACCATTATGCGCCGCCTAGCGGCGTCGTTGCATATTTCTCTGAAATGTTTCGTAATATTTCAGTGAAAAGGGTCATAAATAATTTTGATGAAACGTTTCAGAAATACTTCTGAATAATTAGCAAAAGAATTATGTTCAGCCCAACTGGCAAATTTTATTGTTCACAAAACGCTATGTTTCGACTGCAGATTTCGGTCCTTTTCAAGCGTATAAAAACTCATAAATATTGTTAGTCAGACATAATGCCCAAACTACGCTGAATCTAAAAACTAAACATAAAAAATTGTGGCACGCAACAATATAAGTATAAGTCCAAAAATAATTATATAAATTAAAACTTACATATTTGTGCGTTAAATTCACAGAAGTAAAATACAATTAATTTAAACGGCATTTTCATGTCAAAGGGCATGTAAAAGCCGTGCGGTGGTAAAATTTTAACTGACGAGAACAGACAATTAATAAACAAACCAACGACGTCAATATTAAAAGCCAGGGCATGGAAAAGGAAACAGAGAAGGAGATAGAATTATTCGTTTCTTTTATGATATGTTCGTAGAGATGTAAAGATTGCAATGCTACGTATATTGGGCAGACAAAAAGACATTTGTGCACACGTCTCAAAGAACACCAGAACGATATCAGAAAACCGGCGAGCAAGCATTCTGTAGTGAGTGAGCATCGAACATCCTATGGGCATAATTTCGATTGGGGGAAGCCAGAAATAATACATAATGCCTGTTCTACAACCTTGCTTTAAAGGGTATTTAAGCTCTAAGCCGTAAGAAATTAACCAATCACAATCAAGTATTCTTCTCACATTTCATTGTGATTGGTCAATTTCTTACGGCTTAGAGCTTAAATATCATTTAAAGCAAGGTTGTAGACCAGCACTAAGGAGAGACAGATTAGAAAGAGGGAATTAGCGGAGATGTTTTTTATTAGAAAATTTGATGACACCATTAATTTACAAAAAGACACAAAGAATCTTAACGCTCTCTACGAACGTATTATAAAAGATCTCCTTCTTCACTGTTTCCCTCTCCACGCTCTGGCTTTTAATATTGACGTCATTAGTTTGTTTATTACTTGTCTGTTCTCGTCAGTTAAAATGTTACCACCGCAAGGCTCTTACATGCCCATAAATGAATAACGAAAATGCCGTTTAAATTGTATTTTACTTCTGTGAATTTAACGCACAAATATGTAAGTTTTGATTTATATAATTATTTTTGGACTTATACTTATATTGTTGCGTGCCACAATTTTTGATGTTTAGTTTTTAGATTCGAATTTATTTTTAGAGTCGAAACGTAGCGTTTTATAAACAATAAAATTTGCCAGTTGGGTCGAACATAATTCTTTTGCTAATTGTTAATTATTCACTGGCGATTCAAGTTTTTACTTCTCCGTTTTTACTTCTGAATAATTTCAATGTTACATTTTAATATTATTTTCCAAGTTATCTTTCGGAAAGCTTTCAATGATACGTATTTTAGACATTACGTACGAAATATTTCTCTGAAATGTTTCGTAATATTTCAGAAATATTTCAGTGAAAAGGGTTATAAATGATTTCGATGAAACGTTTCAGAAATACTTTCTGAACGATTTCAATGTTACATTTCAAAATTAATTTCCAAGTTATCTTTTAGAAAGCTTTCAATGATATATTATTTTGATGAAACGTTTCAGAAATATTTCTGAATGATTTCAATTTTACATTTCAGTATTAATTTCTAAGTTATCTTTCGGAAAGCTTTCTGAAACTAGTTTTGCTGTGTGGGTTCTTACAGATGAACTCTCGCCAAGACATAAACCATCTTCAACACACGAAGATTTAAACAAATACAAAAAAAAACTGTTTTAAGTTATTAAATGTGTTATTATTTATTATTTGCTTATTTGCTGTGTACAAAAAGATTTATTCTTTTTGTACACAGTCCTTTTCAGGACTACTAATATTTCAAAACGTCAGGAAAGTTCTCATTCGCAAAAATAAAAAAACATTTCTTCTCTACCTTCTTCTAATTTGTGAAACATTAAACGGAAAATTTTTATTCCCTCATATTCAATCGTGTACAAAAAGAATAAATTTTTTTGAAACTTGACAGATGAGAGCAAAACGTCGATCTTATAGCAAATAATAAATAATAACACATTTAATAACTTAAAACAAAATACAATACAAATGTTTCGATCTTACAATTAGTTTAGACCTTCTTCAGTGTAATATTTCGCAATTATCTTAAATCTAATCGTCAACAACGCATGAAATGTAGTCATATTCGTAAAACATAGGTCGGTGGTGTAGTTGTTAGAAAAGGTTGAACATAAGATAAATCACGTGCGTGACTAACTACTGCCTTTTAAATCAAATAAGATTACAAAATTAGTTGCAATTCGTATAAGTTTTTTCATGAAGACGTAAAATTCACTTACCAGACAGTCAATCTCGTGATAATCTACCATATCTGGTTTTAGTAACGAAACAATGCTTATAAGTTAAGATCAGCGCACGGCCTGTGAAGCCCTAGACTCAAGCGCAAGGTGAAATGAGTACAGACAAATATCATGAAACATTATAATATAATACATATTATGTACAACAAAATAACACTATTAAATAAATAAAAATAAATTAACAAATAAAACAGACTACAGATGTCAATTGTGTGGAAGTCTCTGGACACAATAAAAGAATAATAATCATTAGAAAGATTTTTTATTTATTAGTTTATTTCATCTTGTGCTTGAGTCTAGTCCTTCAGTCCGTGCGTTGATGTTAACTCATAAGCATTGTTTCGTTACTGAAACCAGACACCAGACACAGTAGATTATCACGAGATTGACCGTCTGGTAAGTGAATTTTACATCTTTATGAAAAAAACTTATACGAATTGCAGCTAACTTTGTAATCTCATTTTATTTAAAAGGCAGCAGTTATTTACGTGATTTGCTTTGTGTTCAACCTTTTCTAACAACTACACTGCCGACCTATGTTTTACACGAATATGACTACATTTTATTTGTATTTATGCGTTGTTGACGATTAGACTTAAGATAATTGCGAAATATTATACTGAAGAAAAGCTAAACTAAGACCGAAATACGATACATTTGAATTGTATTTTGTTTTAAATTATTAAATGTGTCATTATTTATTCGCCCATTTGCTGCAACAGTGACATAACTAAAAAATTGTGATTTTTCAGGAGACACGTTTTAAAGTTTTGAGTTGTTATAACTTTCTATGAGAATTTTAAAATGCCGTATTGGCAAGTTATTTTTTTTGCAACTTTAACGATGTTCTCACTACACGAAAAAATGACAACTGAGATTGACTGAGATAAGACAGTATTGCAACCTACATAATTCACTAAATGATTTGGCACAATAGCGACACAACTGTTCTCTCGGGTGAGTTCGTGAAACCGATTTAACTGTGATTTAACTGTGTTTTTTTTCTTGTACGAATAACTCAAAAAGAGCGATTTTTTAGTTTTGTCATTTTGTTGCAGCAAATGAGCGACTTATTATTCGCTATAAAATCGGCGTTTTGCTCTCATTTACCTTAAGTTTCAAATTGTACATCTGAAAAGCGTTATTCTTGATTTAAGATAAATCGTTTTCTCATAAAGGAAGAAATCTTTCTTTCTTTTTTAATACGCTTTACGTATTTTTTTTTAAACATAAGATTATTTAAATATCTAATTGTTATTTCTCTTAAAAAGTTTATTACTTCTGAGTAACTAGGTGAATCTCGTAGAAAGATTGAATAAGTGCTATGTTTCAAAATTTAATTTCAATTAACGCAGAGATATCTAACAAAACGGATTGTTTAGAAAATAATTTTTGTAAAATACAAAGTTTATTCTTTGTATTTGTTTAAATCTTCGTGTGTTGAAGATGGTTTATGCCTTGGCGAGAGTTCATCGAAATTTTCTGTAAGAAGGTACTTCTGTCAGAAGTACCTTCTAACATGTAATTCTTAGTGCAAGAAAAAATTATTTCTGTTATTACGATGCGTATAAGAATATTCCACGCGACGCGCGCGAAGACAAAACACCGCCGCGGCCGGGCCGCGCGCCGCCGCGCCGCCGCGTAGCGTTGAACGTAGCGGCGGAGCGCTCACGCACACTACCAGGCGCGAAAATGTTCTGTTTTTAAAGTGCCTCAGGACAAAGAATTACGTAAAAAATGGGAATCTGCAATTCCCGGCATTGCAGTATTGAAATCGCCACAACACGTGTGTGCGCGTCATTTTGAGCCAACGTGCATCGTGCGAAAATTAGAGAAGCGTAGTCTAGATGGAAAAATTCTCATTGATGTAAGTGTGAATTATTTAAACAGTTTTGTCGATTGCATTTCCGCATTTGCATAAGGTAAAAAACTGTGCAACATCGTTCCCGGTAAAAAATTTTAAATAAAATTATGTATAATTATATAGAATTATATAGAATTATATAAAATTATATATCAATATGTATATATAATATATTTCTATATATTTCTATATAATCCTATATAATTCTATATAAATCTGTATAATTCTATATAATTTTTCATATAAAATTAAGTATTAATTATATAATACCTTTGATATATAATTTTATATAATTCTATATAATTCTATATATACATCTATATATATCATTCTATCTATATCATTCATTAGGCATAAACAAGAAAAGAATAACGCCAATAACGCTTTGAACATGCATCGGACCGCGGCCTAATTTGATTGGCTCACCCCTAGGTTCGCCATTTTGCCTCACTATCTGAGTCACTCCCTACCCTACAAGTTTCCAGACCTGTATGTAAGACCGTGGGATTGACTTTACTCAATAATTACAGCTTAATAAAGTATTATGGAAAAAAATGGTTCGGGACTTTTCGACTCAATTTTTGACAAGGAATAACGCTATGTAGTTAGTGCGTGGTCTTTAAGGAACATCCTGTATATATATATATATATATATATATATATATATATATATATATATATATATATATTATACACTAGCTGGTTACCCGGGCTTTGTCCGGGAGTCGTTTTTCTTCAAACGACTTTATATTTGTGTTTTAATATCCTTAATCGAAAAAAATTCCTTTATCAGTTCGGATACCGATTCCCAAAAAGATCGGTAACGAAAAACTATACACTCTATAGCACTCCTCGGAAAATTCTACCCCTATTTTATATACTTTTGGCAAAAATTCGGTCGAATAGTTTAAGAGTATATAAAAAACAGACATACATACAGACATTCTATTTTATATATATATAGATAAACTAGCTGGTTACCCGGGCTTCGCTCCGGGGGACATATGTAATAAGACACGCAAATAGTCTCTCCCTCTCTCTCTCTCTCTCTCTCTCTCTCTCTCTCTCTCTCTCTCTCTCTCTCTCTCTCTCTCTCTCTCTCTCTCTCTCTCTCTATATATATATATATAAACATAGTAATATGACAATATGTGATATAGATGTTAAGGCAGACTGGCTAGTACGCGTAATAAGTGATGCGGTTAATGAGTTGGCGCCGATAGAAGAAAAGATTGTGCAGATAAAATGGTTGCACAATAAATGGTTTAATGGAGACATATTGGAAGCAATTAAGGAGAGGGATAAGAAATATAAAGAGGCCATAGAGAGTAGAAATCCGGAGATGTGGACGGATTTTAAAAGGTGTAGAAACAGAGTCGTTAAACTAATCAGAGATAGAAAAACGGAATACTTGTTTGATCAAATTGACACATTCAAAGGTGACTCATATAAGTTATGGAAAGCAGTTAAGACTAATATATTGAAATCTAGTAAAAATACTGAATATGGAGTAGGTATACTGATAGACGGAATAAGATATGAGAATGATTTAGTGATAGCTGATAAACTAAATAAATATTTTATTGAAAGTATTGATGAAATTGTTGAAAGTATAGAAATAGGGGATGAAAAGTTTTGTGACTACTTAGGTAATAAGGGAGAAGGTGTGATGGAGAGTTTTGAGGAAGTAACAAATGATGAATTATCAAAGATAGTTAGAGAGTTAAAACGTAAAAGTGGGACGGATGAGGGTATTAGTACGATAGTTTTACAATGGGCATATGAAACAATGAATGGAATATTTTTGGAAGTTTGCAATATGTCTCTAGCCAAAGGGGTCTTTCCGTCGGAGTGGAAAAGATAGTTGGAATAGATAAGGATGATTGTAAAAAAGACGACGAAAGTTTGATAAATATAATTGTAAGACAGAACGAAGATAAATTAGGAATGCAAGGAAAAAATTCAGAATTAAGAATATTACGTAGAATAAATAACGTTAAATATGGAGATATGTCGATTATAGTGGAGGTCAGCGCTAGTTGGTATGAGGCAATATTGAAAACAGAAAGATTAAACATTAATTGGAATAAATGTAGAGTTACTGATTTTGTAGGAGTGCTGAGATGTTATAAATGCTGGGGGTTCTGGCATATGGCGAAAGAGTGCAAGAAGGAGGAAACGTGTCTACACTGTGCGGGGAGCCACGAATCAGAGAGATGTGTGATGAAAGATAAAATGAATGAAATTAAATGCGTTAATTGTATAGCAAGAAATAAGTTCATCAAGGAAGGTAAACTAGATATTAGTCACAGAGCGACGGATAAAGGCTGTCCATGTTATGTGAGTGCTCTTGAAAAAGAGAGACAGAAAACGAAATACGAAAGCGAGTATTGACAACAGGGTAATGGAGTAGACCAGACAAATAAAGATATAATGAATAATTTAATAGTCTTAAATATACAAGGTTTATTACGTCACTATGAAGAAATAGTACATTTTATAATTAAAGAGAAGCCCAGTATATGCTGTCTGACTGAAACACATATAGGATGTGAGGTGGAGAACAGTGAAATAGAAATACCTGGATATAATATAGTGAGATGTAACTCTAAGTCAAGAAGAACTGGAGGGGTTATAATATATCTGAAAAGGTATATTAAGTATGAAATAATGGATAATAGGGAATGTGGATTGAATCTGTGGACAGCTACATTAAATTGTATTATTGGTAATGTTAAGAAGTGTATTACGACCGTGTATCACTCACCCGGAGCTAGTGATGCAGATTTTTTGAGACTCCTTGAGGAATTATGTGATAAAATAATCTCACGTCATAGTATCCCAGGTAGCAAGCACTCGTCATTTTGACGTCAATTGACGTCAGAAGACGTCAAAATGACAGACTTTTGACGTCACTTGACGTCAAAATGACGAGTGCTTGCTACCTGGGATAGTAGTAGGCGACTTTAATATTGATTTAATGAAGGAAAGTGTGTACAAAAAACGGATAAATGAAATCATGCAGGGTCTAGAATATAAGCAATATGTAAAGGAACCAACAAGAATTACTCAAACATCGCGAACGCTAATAGATCATGTTTATGCTAATGAAAAGGTAATGTGTGAGGTGATACATACGCCGAGAATAACTGATCATGCCATAGTATGTGTTAAAGTTAAAGGGAACAAAGAAATATTAGGAAATACTCTCTTTCTCTCTCTCTCCCCCTCTCTCCCCCTCTCTCCCTCTTTCTCTTTCTCTCTCCTCCTCTCTTCCCTTCTCTCCCCCTCTCTCCCTCTCTCTTCCCCTCTCTAGCCCCCTCTCTCCCCCTCTCTCCCCCTCTCTCCCTCTCTCTTCCCCTCTCTCCCCCTCTCTTCTCCTCTCTCCCCCTTTCTTCCCCTCTCTCCCCCTCTCGCCCCCTCTCTCTCCCCTCCTTGGCACTCCCCGGAAAATTCTACCCCTATTTCATATACTTTTGATAAAAATTCGGTCCACTAACGAAAATACGTTTTATGATTCCAGAAGATCGGTAACGAAAAACTATACACCCTATAACACTCCCCGGAAAAAACTCTGTCTCTTTATAATAATAGTATAGAAAAATTTCGTAACCGATTTCCAAAGATACCGGTTTCCAAAAAAATCGGTAACGAAAACTATACAGTTTATAGCACTCCCCGGGAAATTTTACCCGTTTTATATACAATTCTTTAAAATTTAATCAAATATTTTCCGAAAAATTTGAAAAACTTCTGATACCGGTTTCCAAAAAGATCGGTAACAAAAAATTATACACCTTATGGCACTCTCCGGAAAATTCAACCCCTGTTTTATGTACAATTCTTTGAGATTCCGTCAATTATTTCCCGAAAAATTGAAGAAATTACAAAAACCGGTTTCCAGAAAATCGGTAACAAAAAACTATACACCCTATAACACTCCCCGGAAAATTCTACCCCTATTTCATATACGCTTGGTAAATATTTGGTCCATTGGTTTCCGAGATCATAGCGAACGAAGAAAAGGCTACAAACTCTATGTCTTTATAATAATAGTATAGATATACCCTGGTTACCCGAGCTTCGCCCCGGAGGACACATATGTAATAAGACACGCAAATAGTCTCTCTCTCTCTCTCTCTCTCTCTCCCTTTCCCTCTCTCTCTCCCTCTCCATCTCTCTCTCTCTTCCTCTTTCTCTCTCTTCCTCTCTCCCCTCTCCCCTCTCCTACTCTCTCTCCCTCTCTAAAAAAATTTCCCTCTTTTTTTCATTCTCTCTCCCTCTCTTTCTCCCTCTGGAAAAATTTTGTAACCGATTTCCAAAAAGATACCGATTTTCAAAAAGATCGGTAACGAAAAACTATACAGTTTATAGCACTCCATTACTTTATGTACAATTCTTTGAGATTCGGTCATTCCGAACCGATTTCCAAAAAGATCGGTAACGAAAAATAGTACACTTTATAGCACTCCCCGGGAAATAATACTCCTTCTTTATGTATAATTTTTTGAGATTTAATCAATTATTTCCCGAAAAATTGAAAAAATTAGAAAAACCGGTTTCTAGAAAATCGGTAACAAAAAACTGTACACATAGTGGCACTCCCCGGAAAATTCTACCCCTATTTCATATACCTTTGGTAAAAATTCGGTTCAGGGGTTTGGGCTGGGCGTTGATGAGTGAGTGAGTGAGTGAGTCAGGACATTTTCAATTTCTCTCTCTCCCTTTCTCTTTCTCTCTCTTTCTTTCTTTCTCTTTCTCTTCTTTTTTCTCTCTCTCTCTTTCTTTGAGATTCGGTCATTTATTTCCCAAAAAATTAGAAAAATTAGAAAAATTAGAAGAATTAGAAAAACCGGTTTCCAGGAAATCGGTAACAAAAAACTATACACATAATGGCACTCCCCGGAAAATTCTACCCCTATTTCATATATTTTTGGTAAAAATTCGGTTCAGGGGTTTAGGCTAAGCAATATTAAAGAGTCAGTGAAAACACGTTTTACTTCTTTTCACCCCGTTAGGGTTCGAATTTTTAAAAATCCCTTCTTAGTGGCACTTCCCGGAAAATTCTACCCTTATCTCATATACAATTTTTTGCGATTTGGTCAATTAATTCCCGAAAAATTGGAAAAATTTCTAATACCGGCTACCAAAAAAATCGGTAACAAAAAATTACACACTTTATAGCACTCCCCCGAAAATTCAAACCTTACTTTATGTACAATTCTTTGAGATTTGTTTAATTATTTCCCGAAAATTTGAAAGAATTAGAAAAACCGGTTTCCAGAAAATCGGTAACGAAAAACTATACACGGCATGGCACTCCCCGGGAAATTCTACCCCTACTTCATATACTTTTGGTAAAGATTCGATCCGCTAACGAATGAGTAGTTCGCGGACAGACGGACGGACGGACAGACAGACAAACAGTAGCGTTTTATATAATAGTATGATATGATAATTCCCGCGCGAAGCGCGGGCCGAAACGCTAGTTTCATATATAATTCTTTAAGATTCGGTTAATTATTTCTCGAAAATTCGGTCTATTAACGAATAACTTGTATACTTTTTAGGCAAAAATCTTATTCTTCAGTTTTTTCTATTTCTATTTCATATATAATTCGTTAAGATTTGGTTAATTTTAAGTTTGAGGCTCAACATCAACTTATCTTTAATGATACTCTACGATTTTTCGACGTTTTCGAACATAAGCGATACATTGGCATCGAAAACTCAATAAACAATTTTTACTTCGGTTTTTTTTAAGATTTGGTTGATTACACCCAGCTTTATACGCGATTAAAGGTCCATAATTTTGTTCGCATATAAAGCTATGTCTAATCAACCGAATTTAAAAGAATTATATATGAAATAAGAGTAGAAAAGACTGAAACATATAATAAAATTAAAAATAGATCGATATCTCCAAATTTACGAAAGTAAGAGCAACCATGGATATTTCTAAAAAGATTCTAAATTAAAAAAAACCCCTTTACTGATCATCGCCAAATTCAATACCAATCTTCCTTGAATGATACTTTATTGATTAAAAAAGAACATCCTAATATCTCAAACTTCACTAGAAACTTGTCAAAGCTGTTATAGTGCGACTGGTTATTTCGCTTGTGCGTCGTGCGCACGATCTCTTTTAATAAAGAGATTAATTTCAAACGTACGAGTAGTTATTTACGCGAGAGCGCGATTGTGAGCGTAAATGTGTAAGTGAGAAGCTGTGGATATTACGCTGGCCCGAACGTAACATTTATTTAACGACGAGGTTAATAGAATAAAAAGAAACCCTGGTGGAAATAATTTTACAACAGTTTACGTATTTCTATGAAAAATTACAATCTTCTACAATAAATCACAAATTTCTACAAATTTGTGAAAATTGTAGAAATTCATGGTAAATTGTAGTAAATTGTAATAAATTGTAGTAAGTTGTAAAAAGTAATAGAAAATTGTAACAACTTTTTTACGAACATTTTTATGAGACGTAGTAAATCGTAGAAGTTGTAGATTATTGTAAAAATCACAACTATTTACAACTTTCTACAACGTTCTAACAAAATTTTTTATAAAAATTGTAGTAATTTGTAGAAGTTGCAAATTATTGTAAAAATTACAACTATTTACAACTTTCTACAATATTCTAAAAATATTTTTATGATTAAATGTAAGATATAAACAAAGTATACTTGTCCCACTCTAACTTATATTGCATGAGTGTGCACTAGTTCAGCAGTGCAGGAATAGAAACAGATCTTATTGAAAGTTGTAGATTTCAGCATAGTCTGATGTAAAAATTGTCGAACATGTCGCATATTTAGTATATATTTATCCAATGAGAAGGCTGATGTCAAATCGACGTCAATTCAACGTCGATTCACCGGAAACTCATCGACATCGAAATTAACATAAAAACAGGGTGCAAGTAGAAACTTGTACATTGCCTTCCTCATATTTTTTAAATAAGCAAGTAGAAACCTGCATTGCTTCCTCTATTTTCAGCATAGTTATTTATATTTATTTATTTTGGCTTCCTCATAGAGGAAGCAATCAAAATTATGGACCTTTAACCGCATATAAAGCTGAATCTAATCAACCAAATCTTAAAGAATTATATATGAAATTGGGGTAGAAAAGACTGAAAAATATAATAAAATTAGAAATAGATCGATATCTCCAAATTTGCGGAAGTTAATGCATAAACATTTCTGCAAAAATTCAAAATTTTATTAAAAAAAAACCCTTTGATTATTAGCAATTTTTACTAATTTTATTATATTCTTCAGTTTTTTGTACCCCTATTTCATATATAATTCGTTTAGATTTGGTTGATTCGTTTTAGAGTTATAAAAATTTCGGTAAATTTGGCACACACATACACACACACACACACACACATACATACATACAGACATTTTTTAAAATTGCAATTTTTCGACGTTTTAGAACATTCTGAACACATTCAAAAAAACAAAAAAAAATTTTTTTACGAAAACAAAGCTTCCTCTATGAGGAAGCAAAAATCAGCTGATTTCAATCAAATTGTTTTGGCATCATCGATTCGATAGCAATTTTGTAAGAAATATATATATATATATATATATATATATATTCAACTGATAAATTGTTTCTGATCTTCGTTTTTTTGTTAAAATATTATATTCTGATATTAAACAAAGATCAGAAACAATTTATTGTCCAAATAGTAAAAGAATATAAAAAAAATATTTCGATGCGAAAAAGAAAACACTCATGAAAGATTTTTGAAATAAATAATTTTATAAAAATATTGAATTTTTATTTAAGACTACGAATAAATAAATAAATATATAAACGAAATTATAAAAAAAAGAGCTGACACCTTCCGTACGTCTGTTAACAATAAGTGTACCATATGTAGACAATACGAAACGTCTTCATCAATCAATGTTGTAGCACAGTGCGGAAGGTGACTGACTCAAGAGCCAGGGGTTTCAGGTTCAAATCCAGCGGTAGTAAGCAAATTTTCTAAGTATAATATAAATTTATTTAATTAAGCTTGCACGTAATCAAGATTTTCAGCAATAAAATAATGTTCAACGAGAGAAATAAATTTTATATTTTATTTTGTAGTAAATAAAAGTCCGAAAAGTTGTAGTTATTCATAAAAATTTCTACGTAAATTTATGGAAAATTACAAACATGGCCCAAATCGCGTACTTTTGACGTAAAAATTACGTAAAAATAGCGTGAAAAGTTGTAATTATATTATAAGAAATTGTAGTTTTTGCATAATTTTTGCGTGAAAATTTATAAAATTATTTCCACCAGGGAAAAGATAAATAAATTTATATTTAAGTCTTTAAGGAGGTTCTACAGATAATGGATGTATCTAAAAATTGGAAAAAACTTTATGGATGTATAAATTGAGATGCGAGAAAAGTGCTCAAAAAATTTTAGCATCGGTTATCGTGTAAAAATTTGCAAAAATAAATTTTGAAATCACAGTTTTTAACATGAACTACATATGGCAGAGGGGCTCTTGGAGACAGGAAACGAGATATTAATTATATAAAGGCAACCTACCAGAGATTGAAAAAACGGAGCTCTTATAGATCTTAATCTAAGCTTTTCAGAAATATTGAGAAAAACAAGGGTTATCGCGTAAAATTTTGTGATATTGGCTATTGAAACAGGCCATATCACAGTTCACGTAGCGTGCTTCGAATAACAAGGGAAATTTGGCAATGTCGCAGCGACTGCACCCGCGCGAAAAGTGTACAGCCAGTACAGCACCACAGTATGACAGCACCTCAAACTTAAGCACCTAACGTTTACGAGCGCTTACGGAGAAGTACTTGCTCTAGAATTATATGTGATAAATTGTGAAATAACCACGGTCATATGAGCAAAACTGTCAAATTCGCGACGTTACCACATTTTCTTCCATGTATAAGCCGCCAGAGTCAAAGGAGCACTTACATGATATTTTTAATTATTCCTCGCTTCGACTAATATGGGTATGATATAAGCTCTAACGTCATCAAAATTCACGAAAATATTTCATGAATACTTAGAATCGATGAATTTGAAGATTTTCTCTTCATCTCTCAACTGACTAGAGAGTACCTGTAGAACCTCTTTAAATTTTATTTTTGCTCGCGCCTCGCGCGTTTTCACTTTCCGCTGACTCGCCATTATTGACTCTTTTCTATTTTCTTTCATTTTATTTTCTTTTTGTTCCTCCTTTTTTCTATTTTGTTTAAAAATTTTACCCGGTTTATATTTACATTTACTGCCTTTCTGTTCTAATATCAATTCATTAATTCTCTTTTTTCACCCGCGTTTCGCGCGTTTTCACCCTCTGAAAAATTATCCATTAATGAAAACTTAAACTTATCCCCCAAAAATTAAAAAAATTTTGGCAATGGTTTCAAAAAAATCAGTCCATTAATACTTACTATTGACATCAAAAACTGAAAAAATAACACCGGTTTTAAGAAAATACGTTTATTACTAAAAAATTAAACTCATCGTAGCTATCCTCGAAAAATTAGAAAGATTTTGGAACCGGTTTCCAAAAAAATCAGTTATGAAAAATTATACACATCTTCGCTATTCCCAAAAAACACTGAACATATTGACATTAAAAACTCAAAAAACAATCTTTTTTCAGTTTCTTCTACCCCTATTTTATATATAATTCTTTTGGTTGATTAGAGCCAACTTTATACGCAATCAAAGATTCCTATACGAATTTACGAAAACAAAGCTTCCTCTATGAGGAAGCAAAATTTAATCCCGATATCTCAATATTTGCGAAAGTTAAAGCATACGGGGATTTCTAAAAAAAATTAAGCTCGATATCTCAAAATTTACGGAAATTAGGGCAATCATGTAGATTCTTTTAGATAGAAATCGGTAACCCCTTCATTATTAGCAATTTTTATTAACCCTCAGTGTACGCACTATAAAAAAGTTACGTTCCGTACAGACATGGGTTAGCCTAACCCGGCAACTTTGATTGACTGTATATCGGGCTGTAGTTTGTCAATTGAAACAAATTTTTTTTTTCTTTGGATCGAAAATTTTCTCAAAAATACAATGGCGTTGATAGATTTATTACATTATTTGTTTAAACAAAGATACATTTGAAAAGATACATTCACTTTCTTTGAAATGGTGCTACTTTCAAAATTCGCTCGGGTTACGCTAACCCAGTGTGTACATTGAAGGTTAATTCTATTATATTCTTCAGTTCTTTTTACCCCTATTTCATATATAATTCTTTAAAATTTGGTTAATCAGTTCTTGAGTTATAAAAATTTTGGTAAATTTGGCCGTTTTTAAACAGAAATCGGTAACCCCTTTATTATTAGCAATTTTTATTAATTCTATTATATTCTTCAGTTTTTTCTACCCTTATTTCATATATAATTCGTTAAGATTTGGTTGATCAGTTCTGGAGTTATAGAAATTTCTGTAAATTTGACACAAGCATACATACATACACACATATCGACATTTTTCTTAATGTAATATTTCGACGTTTTAAAACACTCTAAACATATTGACATTAAAAACTCAAAAAACAATCTTTTCTTTGGTTTCTTCTACTCCTATTTTATATATAATTCTTTTAAATTTGGTTGATTAGAGCCAAGTTTATACGCAATTAAAGGTTCATATACGAATTTAAGCTTCCTCTATGAGGAAGCAATAGAAAAATTTGTACAGTTTTTTCAAAAATCGGTCTATTAATTAAATAAATAGTTCACAATTAGAAAAATTTTAGCACCTGCAGTTCCCAAAAACATTAATAAAAAATTAAACTTATATGATAAACTGGCCTCCACCGTACATCCTTTTTTTGGATCATCCTTAGCAAGTGGAATATACACACATACGGACTTTTTTAAAAACGCATAAAAAACTGAAAAAATAACATGTTTCTTGTTTCCTTGTTGTTTAGATGTTTTTTTACAGACAGACGTCATGATGTGTATAATTTTTCATAACCGATTTTTTTGAAACCAGTTTTCATAAAATCGGTAATAAAAAAATATCCATAAAAATTATTTTAAAAATTCAGTTTGATATCTCAAAACTTTATGGCACTTTCCGGGAAATTCTACTTCTACTTCACATACAATTCTTTAAAATTCGGTCAATTAATTCCCCAAAATTGGAAAAATTTATGATTCCGGCTTCCAAAAAAATCGGTAATAAAAAATATATACATTTTATAGTACTCCCGGGAAATTCTACCCTTGTTTCATATATAAATCTTTGAGATTCGGTCAGTTATTTCCCGAAAAATTAGAAAAATTAAAAAAACCGGTTTCCAGAAAATCGGTAACAAAAAACTATATACACATCATGGAACTCGCCGAAAAGTTCTATCTTTATTTCATATACTTTTGGTAAAAATTCGGTCCACTAACGAATGAATAGTTCGCGGTCAGACAGACATACATACAGACAAACGACGGTACTTATATATATAGAGATGATAGTTGTTATTGTTGAAGTAGTGAAGTAATTTACATCAAATTAATTATGAAAAGTCTAATAGAGTGAACTAGTAAAGTATTAAAAAACATTAGAACAACGTGTTGCTAGTCCCTTGTTGCTCGTCCCTTTCCTTCGCGAACTGTCGTGATGTGTGGACGTGAGTGAACTAGAGCGGACGTGTGCAAATATATTGTGAGCTGTTATAATAAGACGGAGCGTACGTGTGCAAATATATATTGTGAGCAGACTATATAATAAGACGTTGTGAGCTGTGTTTTGAGAAGTGATACGTGCTGAGGTGTAAACCGTGTTGTGAGCTACATACGAGATAAGTGATATGTCTGTTCAGATTATATTTGCTGTGAACCCGACTGTCATATTGTGAACTTGTGTTATAATATAATTCTTTCTCTCTTATCAACCAGTGTTCTGACTATATTGCTATATAGAGAAATAACAATCTCTTTAGTTTTATTTTAACAGGTTATGGGCCCAGACATTCCGCGTAATAAAAGGTCTGGTAAATAGTGGTTATAAGAGTGAGAGAGTAAAGTAAAAAAAAATAAAATAAAATAAATAAATAAAGCAGAATATTGAGAAAGAAAAAGAATAAATATAGAAATATATAATAAGAATAAATACTCATAATATGACAGGTTGCTATAGAAACTGATATGCGTTTGTCGATAAATAAATCGTTGCCAAGGAAAGGGCATGTGTTTGTTTAATGATATTAAATCAATAACATGTTACTAAGGAATGTGCATGCATTTGTATTGTTGCTAAGGAAAGAGCATGCGATTGTTTAATAATAAAATTTAATGAAAAAGGATTAAATTAAAAGAGTTAAAGGAAAAATAAAAGATAGATTACAAACGCATAATAGATGTAACATTTGAAGTAAATAAAGAATTTTAGAAATGTTAGATATAAGAGATGAGATAAATAAAGATTGAAGATAAGTGATTTTACATATAAAAGTAAAATTAAAATATGCGTATGAGTAAAATAAAGTCTAACTTATAAGAAGTAAGAACAAAGTAAAAAGTAAAGAAAAAGTAATAAAGTAATATAAAAATAGTAAAGTAAATTAAAATAGTGTAAAGTAAAATAAAATTGTGACAAAGAAAAATAAAGTAAAAGTAAAATAGTAAAGAAAAGTAATTGAAGAATAAAAGTAATAAGTAATAACAAAATAAAGAATATCTAAAAGTGATACGCAGATTTTAAAATTACGATAAATGAAATATTGTCTAGGTTAAGAAATGAAAATGGTCATATCATAACATGTATTGTATTTTGAAAGTTTATATAATGTGTTGTCGCGTATAGGTCATGAATTTATAACGTGTCGATATTGATTAAGGAATATACGTGCCGGTTTAAAATTTTTAAAAAAAAAATGGCAAAGGTTGCGGAAGATTATTTTAATATTGAGAAGTTAACGGGTGTTGAAAATTTCCAAATTTGGAAATTTTAAATTAAAATAATGTTTCGTGCAAATGAAGTGTTAGAAATTGTTACAGAAAATGGTGTTGGTGAAAGAAATGACTTATGGCGAAAGAAAGATGCGATTGCGCAAAAGATAATAATATCAACTATTGATAAGAAACCTTTTCTTAATATAATGGATTGTTGCACATCTAATGAGATGTGGATTAAGATATGTAATACTTATGAAAGGGATACAGAGCAACAAAGGTGTAGTCTTTTGCAAAAATTCTATAATACTACTTTTGAAAAGGGATCAGATATGACATCTTATATTAGTAAGTTAAAGAATCTAGCTTTCAGGTTGAATGCAATGGATACAAAGATAGATGATAAAATGCTAATTTCAAAAATATTAGCAACTCTACCGAAAGAGTATATACATTTTGTAAGTGCTTGGGAATCGACGGAATCTGATAGGAAAACCATGGAAAATTTAACAGCGAGACTAATCGGAGAAGAATTTCGGTTTCATCCGAAGGAAGAAGAGAATGCAGTCGCCTTCAAGACAACTCAAAAGAAGTGTCATAAATGCAATAAATTTGGTCACTTGGCGAAGTTCTGCAAAACAAAGTTTACACCAAAAGATAAAAAGCAAGTTTGTTGTTTTAAATGTAATAAAAATGGTCATATAGCGAAATATTGCACTGAGGAAGAAAATAGTGAAAAAAGGTGTAATATTTGCAAAAAGAACAATCATTTGGAAAAGGATTGTTATTTTAAGAACAAGAAGCAAGATAAGCATGAAGATGTTACTAAGATTGCATTACTTACAAGTGAGATGTATGAGGAAGATTCTTGGATTGTTGATTCGGGAAGTACGTCAAATATGACAAACAACAGAAGTCATTTCCAAGAATTAAAGAAGACACATATTCAAATTAATGTTGCTAAATCGGAAGAAACTATGCAGGCAGAAGGTATAGGCAGCATTGAATTTAGTAAGTGCATATTAAAAGAAGTCTTATATGTACCGAAATTAACAACGAATTTACTTTCAGTAAATACAATAACGAAAAATGGTGGCGAAGTTATTTTTACGAAAAATGAGGTAATAATTAAAACTAATAATAAAATTGTTTTAAAAGGTAGAAAACTCTCAAACGGATTGTTCCAAGTGAAACTGACACCAGAACACAACCTAGAATCACATCTGACTGAGAACTGTGGAAGTCAGGCAGAATTATGGCATAGAAAACTTGGACACGCAAGTTTTGGTAAGATGAAAAATATGTTGACGCTTTGCGATGGACTTAGACTCTCTAATAATGATATGGATGAATTAAAGCAAGTGTGTGAAGTCTGTCAAAAGGCTAAGCAGTCAAGACTCAAGTTTGGAGATACAAGAGCGAGAGCTAATAGGTCAATACAAATAATACATACAGATTTATGTGGACCTATAGATCCAGATACATGGAATGGAAAGAAATATATAATAACCTTTTTAGATGATTATACCCACTATACAATGGCATATCTTTTAGAAAGCAAAACAGAAGTGAAAGATATTATGAAGGAATATGTGGAACAAGTTGAAGCGCACTGGAATTTAAGAGTTTCGAAAGTTAGATGTGATAATGGAAAAGAATATTTGAATAAGAATATTCAATTATGGTGCAAAGAAAAAGGAATAGTATTGGATAATACGACACCATATACGCCTCAATTAAATGGTAGAGCAGAAAGGTTGAATAGAACATTAATGGATAAAGTCAGAGCACTTTTATCTGATTCACGTTTGAATAAAAATATGTGGGGAGAAGCTCTTTATACTTCGGTTTATATATTGAATAGACTACCAACTGATACACTCAAATGTACTCCATATGAGATGTGGGAAAAACGAAAACCAAATGTGAATTGTATGCAAATATTTGGAAGTATAGCGTATGTGAAGATTTTGGGACCACTGAAAAAACTTGAAGAGAGAAGTAAGAAATTAATCTTTGTAGGTTACGCACCAAATGGATACAGGCTATGGAATTCAAAAGAGAAGAAAATAGTTATAGCCAGAGATGTAAAATTTCAAGAAGTAAATTTAAAAGAAAATAAAAACTCAGAGACAAGAAAAATAAGATTTATTCAACAGAATGATGAAATTGAAGAAGAAAGAAATCTAGAAAATGAAGAAACTGAAGAAGAGAGAAATCTAGAAAATGAAGAAGAAGGATGGGAAGATGCAGACGAAGGAAATTCCTCTTTTGAAGAAAGGGGAAGACAAGATATGAATAAAAATGAAGAAAGAAGAAGACAAGAAGATAATGAAAAAGATAACAATGTAAATATTTCAATCAGAAGATCATCAAGACAGAGAAAATGTCCAGAACGCTATCAAGCAAACTATGTAATGTTAACATATAAAGAAGCAGTGTCAGGTCCAGACAAGCTTAGATGGGAAGAAGCAATCAATGAAGAAAAGAATTCTCTAAAGGAAAATAATACCTGGGAGATTATAGATATGAAAAATCTTAAAGAAGAAAAACCACTAACAGCAAAGTGGGTATTTAAGATAAAACAAGATGGAAGATATAAGGCTCGGCTTGTGATAAGAGGTTGTGAACAAGAATTTGGAGTAAATTATGAAGAGACTTTCAGTCCTGTGATTTGTACGAGTGCTCTTAGAAGTTTATTTGCACTCGCAGCTATGAAGAAGTACAAGATAGTGACTTTCGATATAAAAACAGCTTTTCTATATGGAAATGTCGAAGAAGATGTGTATATGTATCCACCTGATGGTTACGATTATATAGGAAAAGTCCTCAAGTTAAAGAAAGCACTGTACGGTTTGAAACAAGCACCATTGAAATGGAATAAACGGTTTACAGATTATCTCAAGAAAAAGGGATTCAAGCCACTGGAGAGTGAACAGTGTATCTTCAAAATGATTAATAAAAAACTGTTTTTGGGAATATATGTAGATGATGGAATACTTCTTGGAGACGATTTACAAGAAATTGAAGAAATTATTGAACAGCTTAAAACGGAGTTTAAGATGACTGTTGAATATAAACCAAGAATATACGTTGGTTTAGAAATTTCAAGAAAAGAAGATAGTATAAAATTGAAACAAGAAGAATATACAAAGAAAATTCTTAAACAATATGGTATGGATAAAGCAAAGCCAGTGAAGATACCGATTTTGAAGAATGAAGAAAGAAATACACCAAAGAAAGAAGAATACAATTATAGAGAAGTTATAGGGAGTTTGCTGTATCTTTCAACCAAGACAAGGCCGGATATATCCTATGGAGTAGGTTTTAGCAGTAGGTATATAGAAAATTATACCCAAGAAAATATAAATGATATAAAACATGTACTAAAATATCTAAATGGTACAATAAATCAAGGAATACAATTTAATAGTAATGCGAATCCTAGTGTTCTTCAGGCTTATTGCGATGCAGATTTTGCAGGTGATCTTATGACAAGACGAAGTACAACAGGATTTGTTATATACTATGGAGGAGGAGCTTTGAGTTGGTGCTCACGAAGACAAACAACGATAGCACTTTCAAGTACAGAAGCTGAATATATAGCAGCTGCTGAATGTTGCAAGGAGCTACTATACTTGAAGACTCTTTTGGAAGAACTTCAAGATAAGAAGATACAAATAGAACTCAATATCGATAACCAAAGCACAATTTTATTAATAACAAATGGAGTTGTTAATAAAAGATCAAAACATATAGATGTCAAATACAGATTTGTTCATGATTTAGTTAAAAATAAAATAATCAAATTAAAATATTGTCCAACTTATAACCAGAAAGCAGATATTTTGACAAAGGCATTAAACTCAGTAAAGTTTGAGAATTGTAAGAAACATATGGTGAATTAATTTGGTGGAAATTAAGGAGGAGTGTTGAAGTAGTGAAGTAATTTACATCAAATTAATTATGAAAAGTCTAATAGAGTGAACTAGTAAAGTATTAAAAAACATTAGAACAACGTGTTGCTAGTCCCTTGTTGCTCGTCCCTTTCCTTCGCGAACTGTCGTGATGTGTGGACGTGAGTGAACTAGAGCGGACGTGTGCAAATATATTGTGAGCTGTTATAATAAGACGGAGCGTACGTGTGCAAATATATATTGTGAGCAGACTATATAATAAGACGTTGTGAGCTGTGTTTTGAGAAGTGATACGTGCTGAGGTGTAAACCGTGTTGTGAGCTACATACGAGATAAGTGATATGTCTGTTCAGATTATATTTGCTGTGAACCCGACTGTCATATTGTGAACTTGTGTTATAATATAATTCTTTCTCTCTTATCAACCAGTGTTCTGACTATATTGCTATATAGAGAAATAACAATCTCTTTAGTTTTATTTTAACAGTTATAAACAAATATATTAATTGTATTATTTTGCAAACATACCTTATAATTTAAACTGAAAATAATATAATCGTATATGAAATGATATAGTCATATAAGATTATATATGATCAGATCAGAATATTGCATCTCAAAGTATCCGATAGATGGCATTCGATGTGATCTGTTTCTTGTATTTAAAATTTGACAAACAATGTTATAAGAACGGCGTCAAAAAGACACGACACTGTCTCGCGGTATCCTCGCGCGACGCTGTCTCGGAGCGACACAATTTTTGTATCAGTTATATCATAAAGTCCACTTTTATAATAAAGTAGCACGCTTAAAAAATAACATTTGAAGATATATAACAACTTTCTAAAACTTATTTAAATATATATGTCTTTATATAAAATCTTATATAATCATATATGACCATATAAACTCTTATCAGGCCAAAATTCATATATGATAAGATCGCTTTTTATATGAGCAAATAAGACATTATAAAAGACATTTTTTATAATAATAATAACAATAATAATAATAATTACGTTTATTGACTCCCCTCAGGGTTGCAAGGCGTTCTGTAGGAACGTTCCCAATCCTTTATTCCATCCTCATTCAATACTGCCCTTCTCCTCTAGTAAACTCGAACCTGGTTCTTCAGATTACGAGTCTGGCGCTCTATCACTAGACCACACTGCCGCCTAAGATATTTTTTATATGTCCTTATATAATCTTATATAATCATATATGACCATATAAGTTCTTATCAGGCCAAAATTCATGTCTGAGTATATAAGATCGCTTTTTATATGATTATATAAGACATTATAAGAGAGATTTTTTTCCCGGCAATGCAATTATATATGAATCTTGTCTATATGATCAAATATAATTATATATAATTATATATAATCATATATGAACATATGTAATAAGATTATATATATATGTAAATATATAATCATATATGACCATATATAGTCAATATATGTGTTGTTGTGCGGCGAAGGTCAATGTTGTGAAGCGGAAGTCGACGTGACCTAATTGCGACACCTAGCTGTCAGCGCGCAGCCCGAATATTGCCAAACTCTCCTGAGGTGGCAGTCCGGGTGTCGCAAACGGCTTCCAGGTCGCGCACCCGGAAGCAAAAGCGCTGACAACTAAGTCAGCATCGCGGAAGTAATACGCGAGAGATAAAAAGCCCGCCCTTCCGAGAAGCGGCGGGCAGTCACCACCGAGAGCACGTAGCGCGTTATTCTAAGTAACGTATCTTGGACCCGCAAGTCAGGGCAGTGTAAAAAGGTACCAAGTGTAATTAGAACCAGCCTTTTTATTAAACGTCACTGATACAACCAATCTGGTCAGAGTGTTTCTTTCTCCTGCGGATCCGAACGAACCCGGTGCCGGCCCTGAGCACCCATTCAAGGCACGGCACAACAGTCAACGATCCCGAATTGCGACACCTAGCTGTCAACGTTGCTTCCGGATCTTGCCAAACTCACCTGAGGTGGCATTCCGGGTTTCGCAAGTGGCATCCAGGCCACTCGCCCGGAAGCAAAAGCGCTGACAGCTAAGTCAGCACCGCGGAAGCTAACGCGCGAGAGATAAAAGCCCGCCCTTCCGAGAAGCGGCGGGCAGTCTGGAACGAAAGACTATATCGCGCGCGACCGAATGTAATCAACTATGTGAATGCCCGCAAGTCAGGGCAGTGAAATAAGAACACCTGTGTACTAAGATTCTGTGAAACTACAAGTTTATTAAAAACTATTCTACAAAGATCTAGCTACGTATTTCTTCTCCCTCCCGACGGATCCCAAAGAACTCCGTGCCGACCCTGCGACCCCAGGCGCGGCACAACAATTGGTGGCAGCGGTGGGATATCTGCCTACCAGACGAGAAGACATCCTGCCAGATCTACGGCATCCTGCAAAAGGAAACGGATCATAAAGCGGCGGCAAAATACCCCGGAGAGAAACAGCCAGCCAGATCCCGAGTGAGCGACACGTGAGACAACGGTAGCAGCCGCCGAGTGTTATCAGCGACACCGGAGAGGCCCCGACCTACCGCACAGACTCGCCAGCCGAGGCAGCGCCACAGGGACGCACCGAGCCAGCGAAGCAGCGCAGCAGGGATATAGCGAAGCAGAGACGACACAATGTAGCGGAGCGGCCCTGCAGGACTCCGACACAGCGGAAAGCGGACACCACGCGTTGCGCGACGGTACTGTAAGTCCGAAGCAATTTGTAAGCCGACTACGGCACGCGCCGAGCGTAAAACTAGCGAGCGTCCCCCGCGATCGAAGGTCGAAAGAAACTTTGCGATTACAGCAACTACAACCGCGAGAGCCGAAGAAAGCTTCGCGATTACAGGAGACAAGTGTTAAGCGCTAATAGATGTCGGACGACTTGTCCCGGCATCCCCCTATTAGCAACGCGTCCTTCGTGTTGAGCGAGCGCGCACAACAAGCAATCGAGTATAGCATCAGAAACCGTGTTCGCGCCGCACGACGTACGGACCACGATTCCTTAGACCGCGTGCGACGAAACTTAGACGCGCAACTTGCCGACGACGATACGCCAGTGCTCGAGTTACACCCCAACGTCATTATAGAACGCGAATTCGAATTTTTAGACGCGAGTCTCTGTAACGCGAACGCCGACCTGCGAAATAACGTAGCAAACGGAAGCGGTGACGAACACAGTGACGATCACAACAGTGACACACGCATACTGCCCCCGACCAAAGGTGACGCACGATCGGACATCTCGGCCGACACACAAAGCGAAAACTCCGGAAGAGGAGAATTATCCCTGACTTCGTACGACAACGAAGTATTCGATCCGACCGAAGAGGATTATACCTCCCGGGCCAACAAGATGAGCCAGCAACGAGCTGCCGCGGCCAGTGCGCCGCGTGAGGATATATCGCCCGCGCAAATTAACGCTGAAATAGAGCGGCTCAGACCCGCGGCAAACAGACGACCGTCCGAAAACGACCAAAGTCGAGCCCCCGAGCCGACGCAAATAAGCCCAGGAGAAATAGGCTTCGTGCTCAGCGACGTATTACGCATGATGCGCGACATGCAGGAACGCATGGATCGTTCAGAGACCGCAGAGTTCGAGCGCTCTGTAGAAGTTCTGCGCGCAATCCGCGAGATACAGGAACGCATGAGCCGGCTAAAATCTGCAACATACGACTGCCCCGACGCGCGAAAACGACGCGTACGGATCAGCCAGGGCTCGTAGTCAACCAGGGCACCACGTCGGATTCCTTAGCCTAAAGGAAGCGCGTAATATGATTCGCGAGATAAACGGAGAGTCTCGCGAACGCGTCCGCGAATTTTTAAGCGCGAGTACATACGTGATGAAAAATATTCAGCCCATAGATGAAGCCATGCTCCTAGAAGCAATGTTATGCTCGAAATTCAAGGGCAAAGCATTGACCGACTTCGACACGCGCGATATTCGCGATTTCGAGCAGCTAAAACGCGAACTCGAAACGGAATATCTCGGAAAGCGCGGCATGACCCATCTGCAGCTAGAATTCAACTCGCTAAAACAAAAAGCGGGAAAAAACGCACAGGAATTTGGGCGTCGAGTCGAGAAACTAGCGAGAGAACTGTATGAGGCCATGGAAGAAGGCCAAGGGCACTCCCAAGAACAGCAGAAGGCGATTCTTGACAGCATCAAGATGCAAGCCCTGCACAATTTCCAAATAGGACTGCACGACGACATAAAAATGCTGGTCCGAGCGCAACGGTATCAAAGTCTACAAGAAGCGATAACCGGCGCCAGCGCGGAGGAAAAGGTCAGAAGCCCCTCCCCGAGAAACGGACAGCCATCGTCAAGAAATAGACTTCCCGCGGAAGACGCCCGAAACACGAGTGCAAACGTGCAATGCCATAAATGCGGGAAGACCATTACGCGCGAGATTGCCGCTCGAACCGGTATGCAAGCAAATACACACTGCCGAAAGCAGACAAGAGTGGCATAAACACAATAGAGTGCAATTACTGCAAAATGTAGGGCACAAGCGGAACACGTTGCAATGTGATTTCTGCCTAGTGCTCTGAATGTCAACGTGAAGAAATTCAAGCAAGCGCGGGTAAACGGCGGGAGTAACTATGACTCTCTTAAGGCGGCTTTCTTTCTTTTTTCCTTGCTCTCTTTTTTGTTGACTCCTCCTGTTGGAGAGAGATGTTAAGATCTGCGGTGCATGGTATAGGCATTGGCCCCTGGCGGATTGACCCGAGTGGTCGACCCCGGGGGCCTTTTGCTTTAAGGGTTTTTGGAGAGATGCAAGATGTGGTGCATGGTATAGGCATTGGCCCCTGGTTGATCGACCCGAGCGGCCGATCCCGGGGGCTTTTTGCTTTAAGAGTTTTGGAGAGATGGGCATTGGCCCTCGGTTGATCGGCCCGAGCGGCCGATCCCGGGGGCTTTTTGCTTTAGGAGTTTGGAGAGATAGGCATTGACCCCTGGTTGATCGACCCGAGCGGCCGATCCCGGGGGCTTTTTGCTTTGGGGATTTTGGAGAGACGTCGCTGCAAGGGTTATGCAACACGCCGCCCCCGTGGACACTGAGCCGTCCCGGGGTCTTTTCGTTTTGGGTGTTTTTGTGGAGAGTCATAGTTGCTCACAAGGGGGGGCAGCCCGTTGTTGCGCCTCAAGTCTGCCCCACCTCCACGTGGTGTTCGCTGGATACCCGGTTCGCCGGGAAGCTAACGGGGTTCAGGCGACTCGGGAGCATGCCCTGAGCTCCTGGCCAGTCTCGACTGGTGCCAGCGGGTTTCATTCCCGTCAGGGCAATAACGGGAGCATGCCCTGGGCTCTCGGCCAGTCTCGACTGGTGCCAGCGGGTTTCATTCCCGTCAGGGCAATAACGAGAGCATACCCTGGGCTCTCGGCCGGGATACCGGTGCCAGCGAGTGTCATTCCCGTCAGGGTAACACAGTTGGCTGTGGGCTAGCAACCCCTGTCGGCTCATTGGTAAACGCTGGCACAAATCAAAAAGAAGCCTCGGACGACGGAGAATACGGCCCCATTCCTCTGGAGCACGGCCAGGGGGCTATTCGAAGACAACCAAAACAAGATACACAGGTCTGTGAACTGTCGCTCCCCTTCAGTCGAAGGGGATGCAAAAATTGCGCCGCAGCTAGAGCGGGCGAGTATATGGCTCTCACTGTCAAAGATGAGGCCCGGCATATAGAGGAAGTGCACTAGGGCTTCAATATACGATCGAATCTGACGCTATCCGGATACCCGATTATTCAGACAGCGAAAACAAGTGACGCTTCAAAACCGCAATATTCGGGTTATTCGCGGATCCGCAGATACCCGAACACTTGAAGCGTCGGATCCGGATCCGCGGATCCGAATCTACGTTCGCGGCGAAGTCGACCACAGTCGCCTAGCAACTTAGAAAATTTTACAATGAACAAATTGATATCTTTTATCTGCTATCACGACATAATCTGAGATAATTGCCGGGAATCGTAAATTACTTCTGCTAAGAATTTGTGTCTGAAATTATCGTAAGTTTTATTTTATTACGTTTACACTATACATTTGGTTACATTTCACAAAGGTTCTCTCCGTATTTTTCTTTCACTCGCATTTATATAAACTAAGTAAAATATTTACATATATTCACATATTCGTTAATTCCTACCCATTATTCGAGAGTTTTCGGCTATCATAAAATCTTGAAAACAGTTACTATATATTCGTAACACTTTCTTACATCTATCGACTTTACACGGTATCGCTAAGTCCTGAGCAGAATATAATATAAAATACTTTTTTCTTCTATAAAGTATTGCAAAGTTGTGAAGGGCAAGCTCAATATGTTAAGCAGTTGGGTATGGAGGCATTGCAAACGTTTGGCGGATGGTTCGGAAGCAACCTGCAGAATCTGCGATATGGTGCTTCGTACAAAAGGATCAACATCGTCGATAAATAAACATTTACGAGTTGTTCATGGAATAAACATCGAAGACAGTGCAGAAAACAGAAAACGCAGGTTCGGAAAGCATTCTACTATAAAATATTATTTACAATAATGTAGATATTTTTATATTTAAAATGGATATTTGGTAGCAATTTATGCAATTTTATTTATCTGAAGTGGCATAAACTAACGTAGCAAGTCCCTTATGGAAATAGCAACTGCGGTTGCAAAAAAAACTACAGCAATTATTGTAATATTTATTATAGTTTCGTATACTTTTTTCGCAATTATAGTAGTCTTTTCTGTGGCATTTCTCCGTAAGGGATTTTTTGCACGGTCCTTTTCTTTCTAAGAATAATATTTTCTTTCATAATCCTCTCCTTTTCTTTTCTTTCCTTTCAGTCATACTGACAACACAAATCAAGATGACCTATCCTATATCCAAGAAAACAATCCCTATATTGCGAGCTTGTCATCAAATGAATGTACCCTGAATAATCAAACATCCGAAAATACTTCACCTAGCGATTGCGTACCCAAAACCTCCGTACGGTCGCAACAGAAACGTCGGTTACTCCATCGAAGTTCTTACGGACAGGTTAACGCTAGTTCACGGCTATGTAGTTCAGAAAGAGCTGAGCTCCTTGACAGAGCTTCAATTAAAATGGTAGTGTCGAATCAACTACCGCTTTCATTCATTGGTAGTAACGGATTTCGCGATTTTATGAAATTAGTCGAGCCAAATTACAAAGTGCCATGTGAAGCAACATTTAAAAATAGGTTAATGCTTGTTTACGACGATGTAAGCTCGCAAATTAAAGCAGAATTAAATGCTGCATTATCGGTGTCTTTCTCAACCGATGGCTGGACCTCTAGATCCGAAGATTCCTATATCACTGTAAATGCTCATTTTATAAATGACAAATGGGAAGGAAAGTCCTACAATTTAATCACGACGGCAATGGACGAAGCACATACAAGTGCAAACTTAGCTAGTAAAATTAACTCCATTATAAGTGACTGGGAATTGACGGATAAAGCAATGGCGATTGTCACCGATAATGCAGCAAATATGCTCGCAGCTCTCAAAAATATAGACGCTGAAGTGAAATCAGGCACATCTTGTGCAGCTCATACTCTACAATTAAGTATAAAAGAAGGTCTATATGATTCTACGATACATCGAATTTGTTGTATTGTCAAAAAAATTGTATCTCTGTTCCATCATTCGTATAAAGCAAACAATGCACTTCAAGAACAACAAAAAATACTTGGATTAGCTGTTTTAAAATTAATTCAAAGTTGCCCTACGCGATGGAACTCAATATACTTCATGCTTGATCGCTTGCTTCAGAACAAGGTTCCTGTTGAAAATGTTCTAGCGAATAGGAAAATAGTTTCCCGTTCTACTGCTGAACAGCTCGAAATAACAGAACGCGAATGGACATTTATCAGCGAACTGATTTCCGTTTTAAAACCATTGCAAGTAGCTACTACTGTTCTTTGCGGTAATTCTCACACACCAATTTCGATGGTAAATCCTGTAATTCGTAGTCTTATTGACATTCATTTATCATACACTGACTCAGATTGTGAAAGCGTGCGCAAATTAAAAGACATAATATCAGTTGATCTGCGAAGACGGTTTGTACTTGATCGCGAAAATATGAATTTTGATGAAATTCCAGCTCCTCGACAGATTGCTCAGTTTTTAAATCCTCGTTATAAAAATCTGGAAAATGAGCCTGCCGAAGCAAGGCAGATTATTCATACATATATAAAAAATTTATGTGTTCAACAAGTTACAAATAATAATAATAATAACAACAATAATATTTCACCCGTATCAAGCACTGCCCTCGATTTTCTTTTCGGAATGCAGCCAAACAACCGCGACACAAACACGCAGTTTGAACTGTATGTAACCGAACCGCAAATTAGCCATAATTCTGATGTATTTAAGTGGTGGAAATCAAACGAAGAACGCTTTCCCGCTATAGCATCGCTTGCAAAAAAGTTTTTAGGTATCCCGTCCACCTCTGCCGGTGCTGAACGCGTATTTTCCACAGCAGGAAACATTGTTACCGCTAAACGTAGTTCGTTACTGCCTGAAAATGTTGATGTACTTGTATTTCTTTTTCAAAACCGACATTTTTTACAATTGCAGAAAGATCTCGAGAATGAAACTGTATAAAATTAAAATAAATAAATTTCGTAATTTCTATGTGCAAATTTAATTAATAAATGTGTCTTTATTTTTTTACTTTAGAGTGTTCTTTAGTCTGTATTTTATATTTGTCAGAGTTTGACCACACACATACGTACGTGCATACAAAGACCTTCATCTTCATAATCATCGTTTTTTGCTTCTTTGTACCGTGCGGGTGTCGTACCAATTCGACCACTGGGGCTGTGGTAACATTCTTATCGCAATAATAACTATAAGATAGAGCACCGATTACTAGGTCTACGGTGTATAATAAACTGAAATAATAAGTTTTTGTACGCCAGTATATAGAATATATAATTAAAGTGATTTAAATCGACCTAACTGGCAATATATAACGTCTTTTCCGATATGAACATAGAAAAAACCGTGAGCCAACTTGATTTGTCGGATTCACACAGCACTTTTCGGCTCACATCGACGTTATATATTGCCAGTTAGGTCGATTTAAATTAATTTAATTATATATACTCTATACTGGCGTACAAAAATTTATTGGCAATATATAACGTATATATTGCCAGTTAGGTCGATTTAAATTAATTTAATTATATATTCTATATACTGGCGTACAAAAATTTATTGGCAATATATAACGTCGATGTGAGCCGAAAAGTGCTGTGTGAATCCGACAAATCAAGTTGGCTCACGGTTTTTTCTATGTTCATATCGGAAAAGACGTTATATATTGCCAGTTAGGTCGATTTAAATTACTTTAATTATATATTTTATATACTGGCGTACAAAAACTTATTATTTCAGTTTATTATACACCGTAGACCTAGTAATCGTTGCTCTATCTTATAGTTATTATTGCGATAAAAATGTTACCACAGCCCCAGTGGTCGAATTGGTAACGACACCCGCACGGTACAAAGAAGCAAACAACGATGATTATGAAGATGAAGGTTTTTGTATGCATGTACGTATGTGTGTGGTCAAACTCTGACAAATATAAAATACAGACTAAAAAACACTCTAAAGTAAAAAAATAAAGACACATTTATTAATTAAATTTGCACATAGAAATTACGAAATTTATTTATGTCGCATATCAACCGAGCCGAGGGCAGCACCTGACGGCCGCTCGAGCGGCGATGAACACGGGAGGCCGGCGTGATCCCCACGCCTCACTACTCGGAGCGAGTCTTCCGGGTTCCATTGACTGACTCGCGACGACTGCCGAGCCGCGCTTACTCTGTATCGTTGTTATTAAACTCAAGTAAAGTTAGTACCGCGAGTGTTCTTTCAAACCACGGCCTCAACTCTATATACAACAGCTGGCGACGAGGATTCGAGCGAACTCAATTCAGTGATTAACTTCTGTGAAACGTGCGAATAAATCCGGTGAAAAATTACGCCACGTGCTCGCCGGTGCTCCGTAACGAGCACGCATGTCGCTCTCGGACGACGAGAGCAAGCAAAAAAAACCCTCAGCAGTTTTCTCCAAGAAAAGTGATAGTGATAGTGAAGACAAAAAATTGATCGAAAAAAACTCAAAAGGTGAATTTTCGGGACTTTTTAGTCGACAAAATCTCGCTGTAAGTGGTCAGACAGAAAATTTTCAAAACATGGCTACCATCGGAAACTTATCTGAATTCGACGCGAGTAAAGAGAATTGGTCTAGTTATATAGAAAGATTTGAGTTCTTCACTGAGGCTAATAAAATAATAACAGACAGCGGAAAACGGTGCACTTTACTTACGGCAGTAGGCGCGCGTACATATGAGACTATAAAAAATCTTATCGCGCCGGATTCGCCGAGTTCAGTGACGTACGAAGTAATAATAGAAAAGTGTAACACCCATTTTTGCAAGCCGGTAAACGAATTGTTAGCTCGAGTGCGTTTTCAGAAACGAGACCAGCGGCAAGGTGAATCGTTGCGCGATTTTGAGCGTGAGCTTAGAAAACTCGCGCGAGATTGTAAATTCGGTGGCGCGAACGAGAAACTTCCGACGGACATGATGTTAAGAGACCGATTCGTTGCGGGCATTCGAGATGAAGAACTGCAACGATACCTTTGTAGAAGACACGAAGAAACACTCACGAGGGACAACAAAATCGGCCTAACGTTGGAGCGGGCTATCGAGATCGGCGGCAGCATTGAGGGAACCGAGATTCTCCAGAAAATGCTTAAAAAGGGTGACTCTTTAAATGTAAAGAAAATGGACTCGAAAAATCGGAACAAGTTGAAGAAAAAATCGGCAAAAGGTGAGGAGAAGGATCAAAAGCCCTGCTTTCGCTGCGGAAAAGGTAATCACGTTCCAGATAAATGTTTTTACAAGGATGCCACCTGTAACTTTTGCAAAAAAACAGGGCATACAGAAAATGCTTGTTTGACCAAAAAAAAGGCAAATAAACAAACAAAAAAACTTGCAGTGACTCATCGAGTTGATCCAGACTCCGATTCCGACGATGTAACGGTGTATACGTTACAAAGCAACTCCAACGTTCATTCTTCCGAATCGAAATACAAAATTCAGCTGAAATTAAATTCGATTGCAGTAGAAATGGAAGTGGACAACGGAGCAGATGAATCGTTAATTAATCACTCGACTTTTCAGAAAGTCTGGGCCACAGAAAATCCATCGTGGAGCTCAAGAATTCCAAATCTGCGGGCATGGGGGAAGAGACCCATCAAAACATTGGGCATAGCGAACGTAAAGGTCGAATACAAAGGAGTTTCGAAAACACTGCCAATAATCGTAACTGCAGAGGACTGCGGACCGAACTTATTCGGGGCGAATTGGTTCGACGCGTTCGACATAGGCCTCACAGGAATCCAAACAATTGGCGAGGACGTCGATTATGAAGATTTTCTAAAGAAATTCCCCGGTTTATTAAAAAAAAATCTGAACGGACACGCCGGAACGCCAATCCACATCGAGTGTCGGAACACACTCCGAAATTCTTCAAGGCTCGTAAAGTGGCTTATGGATTAATGAAACCGGTGAACGAAGCTTTAGATGAAATGGTAGCTCAAGGTATGCTCACGCCCGTCGATCAGTCGGACTGGGCTACGCCGGCGTTGTTTGTACGAAAATCTAATGGTACAATTCGCATAGTAGGAGACTACAAAGTAACTGTAAACCCGTTCATCCGTGAATCGGAGTTTCCGATGCCGACGGTAGAAGAAGCGATGGCATCACTCAACGGCGGGAAAATTTTCTCGCAAGTGGATTTAAAAAATGCTTACAAACAACTTCGGGTGGATAAAAGCACATCGAAAATCCTTACTATCAGCACAACGCAGGGATTATACAACGTAAACGTCCTACTGGACGGCCTCAACATTGCTCCAAGAATATTCTAAAAATTTATGGTGTTTCGGCTTCAGGGAATTCAGGGGATACTTGTCTACCTAGTGTGACGTGACATTTGTCACGTCCTCCGTCCGGACGGTAGCTCGGCCGAGGGGAAGGTCAGGGATGGCGCCTCGACTCGAGTCGAGGGAGGGCTACTCGCGTTAACTAACCTTTTTGCGCTAAGTTTCGTAGGAATGACAGGTGGTGCCGGAGCAGGGGATCACCCACCGAATGTAACGACGATAGTCGCGACGAGGGAAGAACGGGCGCTCGGAGGACGTACGGCGGAGTGGTCGACCGACGGGCGGGCTACCGGAACCTACCGCGGGAAAAGCGCCAGGGATGTCTCGCACAGCAACACGGCCCCGCCGCAGCATAAACACGGGTGCACCACCGCGACTGCAGCGCGGGTGGACGACCTACACACTCCACCTGACGGCGCCCAGAGGGCCGAGCGGCGCCGCCACGGCCTGGCCAGCCGGGCGGGAAATCCGCGAGGGGCCTCGGCACACGCAATAGCCGACTCAAATGGGCCGCGGGAAAATGGCGGAAAATCGTCTGCAACGTCGCGAACAGGGCGACACACACGACCAATCGGCGGGGCGGAAGGACTGCGAGCCTGAGGGCGCGCGCCGCGGGGGCCCAGCGTAGTCCCGCCAGGCCGACCGCTCCTCACTGTCGATCGGGACACGGACGAGGAGCCATCCCAGGACGAGCGCCCCGACGCCGCCGAGCCGCAGCGAGCAGCTAATACTGTAAGATCTCCACTCCGGTGCTACCAAGTAATTGAGGGCTCGATCTCGGTCGCGACCCGGCGCCAGTAAATGTGCTTACCGATTCGATTACCGGGTAAATCGGTTGGATTGCGTTTCGCCTTTGGGTACCGGCTCTCGCCGTCGCGGGTGCCGGGTAGCTTATCGCGGCTATTTGTCGGAACCGCGGGCACGTGGCCGGCCGAGATCGCAGCCAAGAATATTTCTAAAGGCCCTCCTCGAAGCTTGCGCGATCGGCAGTCAATTCGCGGTGATTGTGGCGTATATTTTGGTGAATCGTGGGCGGAAGCGTACCGCGGGTGGTGCGCTCCCTCGGATATTGTGTTTAGCGTTGCGTGTTCGTGAGCATTAGGGCTTGTTGTACGTGGAAACATACGGTGCGCGTCGCGAGAGATCGCACCGGGCATCTTACGGTGGATTGAGAGCATCGCGGATATCTTGCGCCGCGTGCGCGGGCAAATATCGTCGCACGCGCTCGAGGAAGAATCTCGCGAGCACATTACCGTGTAGCGTTGCGTACTTGTGGGCTCACGCCGCGGGCATTTGGTCGTGCGTATGAGGATCGGTTATGTCGTGCGCATGAGGATCGGTTATGTCGTGCGTGTGAGAATCATTTGTGTCGTGCGTGTGAGGATCGTTGTGCACTCGAGATCTGGGGAGTCAGGCCTAGGCGGATTGACGACATCGCGTGGTCGCGTTTATACGATTCGGAGTTGCTGAGTTCGCCCGAGGGCTCTCCCCGCGAGGGGAGTCTCGCGAACGTGAAAATCACGCACCCCGGGCGTGCGCTAACCGGCGATTCGATTACCGCGCTGGTACCGAGCGTTCGAGCGATATCCGGCCTTGGCTCCTCGCTATGATTTATCTGTCTTCATTGTGAAATATATCTGATTATTCTTGTACACTGCCGAGCTTTATTTTGAGTGTCGGTTGCGTCACGCTCCTTCTCCACCTTCACCCCTATCGCGCGGATCCGCGCCCTGAGCCCGCTGGGTGGCTATCGAGGCGGACGTTGCAGAGACGTGGTGCGCGTCTATAATCGCACCTGGCGCCCAATCGAGAATGTATCGCCCAAGACCTAAGATACGGGAATCACGGTAAGAACTTGGACTTTGGCATCCCCTCAGAGCTATCGTCGGACGGTAGGGCAATCCAATTGCAACCGCGCTCCTTCGGCTAGCGAGACCGAGGGAAACCGGGTTGCAAAATTTTGGCGCCCAACGTGGGGCTTCTCGCAAAAATTTAAGAAATTGGTGGAGAGCGCGCGTACGCAACCATTATATATGTTTTCCTATTCTTTGTACGTGTTGTTTTTTTTTTTCTTTCCCTGATTATCGTTTCGTTTACCGTGTCTAAGATTGAAATTAGACGTATTAGTGTGGCCCTGGAATGTCGGTGCCGGGAAGATCGCGCGACCTTGGCCATTGAGTTCGCTTTGTTTGGTTCGCCTGCTGTTAGTGTTTGAGAACCGCGTGCTTTTCTTTTGCCGCTTTCGCCGGATTCCTGCGTGTTTGACGCGATCGAGACGTTGTTGTTTTCAGCCTTGGCATGAGAATTATTATCGTTTAGTTTACCGTATCCGAGATCGAAATATTACCGCGGTGCGGTGATTCGGTGGCGCGGAGGGGGGAATTAGCGACGGAAAAGCGGGCGAGGGAAGCTGCTTTTAATAATTGCGGATATATCTTACTATTAATTAATTCCGAATGCATATTACAGTTAAATTAGAGTAATTCACCGGTTATATTGAACATTTTTCGATTATATCTACGTCGAGGCTGATGGTCCGTGAATGGAACGGCTAAATTAATTTATCGACTGGATTTAAAAGTTGTATATCTAGGACTTAGTTGTTGATTTTTCGATAAAAGCCTGTGGAATCTTGAGGTAATCGGCGGCATTTCCTTCGCTTGTGACGGCTCCCGATATTCGCGTTGCGAGCTTGCGATTTCGTTTTGCGTTATTGTTCGCCGGTCCCCTCACGAGTGCTTGGCGGGGGGGGGGTGCGCGATGCGTAGGGACAGTCCGACGTATACGTGGATCGCGAAGTTGAATTTGGAGGAGGCCCGCCGGCACTTGGCAGATAGGGATCTCGACACCCACGGTATACTCCCCGTCTTGCGCACGCGATTGTTAAAGTACGAGTTGGCGCAGTTCCCGGATATGAATCCGCCGGTTCCGGTCGACCTCGAGGAGAGGGCGGCCAGCGTCGTGGCGGGCGGGGGGATGTCGTCGGAACGGGGGGGGGGAACTCGCGAGGGCGGAAGAGTTGCTCGCCGGTTTGGAGTTGACGCGGCCGCCACCCCGACCGAGCCTTGACTCCCGGGAGACGGAGATCCTCGCGAGCACGGGGGCGCGAAAGAAGTCGTCGTGCTCGACGTATGGGCTCCCCCGCGCGTCCTTCGAGCCGACGGGGTGGTCGTCGGGTTACGTGCCGCCACGGGTGGGCGAGGGGGAGCCGAGTCGTCCCTTCCCGTCACTGCGGGCGGAACCTAGACCGCGCGCGCGCGGGTCCGCTTCCGAGGCGTATAACCTCATGCGGAAGTGGGACCTCCACTTTTCGGGGAAACGAGGCAGCGACGCGGAGGCTTTCCTTGCGCGGATAAAGGAGGCCCGGGCCATCATCCCGATTGACGACGCGGACTTGTTTAAATGCCTGCCACTTTTTTTGTCGGACGTGGCATTGTATTGGGTGCGACTTGAGGCGCAGAATTGGCGAAATTGGGACGATTTCGAGAGGGCGTGGAGGGCGCGATTCGCGGACCCGGACTATCAGTATATGCTCCGGGAGGAGGTCCTGCGGAGGACCCAGGGGGAATACGAGGCCGCCACGGATTATTTGACTCGCTTACGTGCTCTGTTCGGTCGGATGGAACCCCCGTGGGATTTATCGGAGCAATTAACTTTCGCGCACCGAGGCTTGCTACCGCGGTTACAGATCGCGATACGTCGGCGGGAATTCCGCGATTTCCATACGCTGGAGGACCTCGCCGCGCGGGTAGAACGCACCCTCCTCGCCGACAGATATTATCGACCCCCGCTACCGCCGGAGCAATCTATTTTTCCCGATCTGGCGTACCATGCGCCGAAGGGGAAGCCGAAGGGCCCGAACACGGTCGCCGCCGGGGAGGCGGTGTTCCGGAGGGCCGGGGTTGGGGCAAGTGTCGCGGGCTCCGCCGCGGACGCGGCGGCCGCCTCCGCAGACCCGGCAATCAGGGGTGCCGGAACGGGAACCCGTATTAGGGACGCGAACATGCGATGTTGGAATTGCGAGAGGGTGGGCCATCGCGCGCGAGATTGTGACGAGGCGCCACAGACACACTGTTACCGGTGTGGCAAGCGAGGGTACACCACGAGGACCTGCCCGGCGTGTCCGGGAAACGCGGGGGGGAGTTCGTAGGACGGGCCCCTACGACCCCGGATCCCGAGATCGAGGCCCGACCGGTGGACGCCGACGCGGGGGCGTCCCCACACTCGTTCGTTACTCTTGAGCCGGACGAGTTCCCGCCCCTTAGATACTTTAGGCTCGATATAGGCGGACAACCGCTGCTAGCGCTCGTCGACTCGGGGTCGAATCGCACTCTCGTCGGTCGCGAGGGAATGCGAATCGCGAGAAATCTGGGCCTACCCATTACGCGCGACGACGGAGCGCGCATAAGGATGGCGAACGGAAAGACGACCGCCATTCAGGGCGATGTCTCTTTATCGGTACGGTTAAAGGATCGAGTTCGTGAAATAACCGTGGGAGTGTTGCCGGACTTAGCGGTGCCGTGCATCGTCGGGACAGACTTTCTGGCCAAATTTGGTATCGTGTTGGATTTCGCTGAGGCCAGATGGCACTTCGCGGGCGACTCGGGTAATCGTTATCGTTTCGACATAAAACAGGCCTCTCCGATGTGTGGGTTAATGCAGTTGACAGCGAATCAACAGAATACCTTAGATTCCTTCTTGCGGACGATACCAACCCCCTCGGACGATCCGGGTATCACAAACTTAACCGAACACAAAATCGACGTGGAGGGGCACGCGCCTATTAAACAGCGGTGTTATCTGGTGTCGCCAAAGGTTCAGGAGGCCATTCGCGCGGAGGTCGTCAAAATGTTGGAAGCCGGTATCATAGAACCGTCGTCAAGCCAGTGGTCGAACCCGATAGTTATGGTCAAAAAACCGAACGGAAAATACCGTTTTTGCATAGATTTTCGCGGGGTAAATAATATCTCCAAAAAGGATGCATACCCCATACCGAACATGGAGGGCATTACAAACAAGCTCAGGAAGGCAAAATACATATCGACCATTGACTTGAGCCAGGCGTATTTTCAGGTACCGCTGTCGAAAAATAGCCGCGAAATAACCGCTTTCAGTGTCCCCGGGATGGGACTTTTTCACTTTTGTAGGATGCCATATGGGCTGCACAACGCCCCGGCTACCTTTCAAAGACTACTTGATTCGCTAATAGGCCCGGAGATGGAGCCGTTCGCATTTAATTATCTCGACGACATCATTATCGCGACGGAAACTTTTGAAGAGCACATGAAGTGGCTCAAGCGCGTATTAGATAAGATAACGGCGGCGGGCTTGACGGTGAATCTGGAGAAGTGCGAATTCTGTAAATCGCAGGTCCGGTACCTCGGTTTCATCGTTGGGGAGGGGGGCTTAGCGACCGACCCGGATAAAGTGCGACCGATTTTAGAATATCAGGCTCCGCGGAATTTGAGACAATTGCGCCGCTTTCTCGGGATGTCCTCGTGGTACCGAAAATTTATACCGCGATTTGCCACGCTCAGTGAACCCCTGACCCGCCTGTTAAAGAAAAATAGGCGCTGGGAGTGGGGGGATGAGCAGTCTCGCGCCTTCGACTGCATTCGGGAACACCTTATGTCCGCGCCTATTCTTGCATGCCCGAACTTCGAGGAGCCCTTCACGTTACAGACCGACGCGAGTTCGGTGGGACTGGGGGCCGTCCTAACCCAGAACCTGGGGGGCGAGGAACGGGTGATAGCGTACGCGAGCCGCGTGTTGACCGATCCCGAAAAGAAGTATTCGGTTACCGAGCAGGAGTGTCTCGCCGTGGTGTGGGCTATCCAGAAATTTCGGCCTTACCTGGAAGGGTACAAATTTACGGTGGTAACGGACCACAGCAGTCTGCGGTGGTTACACAACCTAAAGAATCCGACAGGTCGATTAGCCCGTTGGGCCCTCGAACTGTTGGAATATGACTATACCGTGGAATATCGTAAAGGGGCCCTACACCACGTGCCGGACGCGCTGTCTCGTATGTATGAGGGAGAGGGGGGAGATGTCGGAAGCGTGAACGTCGCGGCGGAAATCCCGGAATGCGAAGACACATCGGATGTCTGGTACCGGAAACGATTCACCGAAGTGGCTACCGATCCCCGAAGGTTCGCGCATTGGAGGATCGTGGAGGGGCGGTTGTATTTTCTGCGGCCGAGGCTGGTCGTTTCGGATATCGTGGAGGACCTCGATCGTTGGAAACTGGTGCTGCCGCGGGAACTTCGCGCGGAGGCCCTCCGCGAGTCACACGATGCCCCTCACGCGGGTCATTTGGGCGTCGAGAAAACATATCACCGGGTAGCCGTTTCATATTATTGGCCGAACTTATTCAGGGACGTAGCGAAACATGTGAGAACGTGCGACGTGTGCCAACGAACAAAGGTCGAGCAGTCGAGTCCCGCGGGGTGGATGGGCCGCCGCGCGGTGGAGGGGCCGTGGACCGCCGTCGCTGCGGATATTATGGGGCCGTTGCCCCGTAGCAAGGCGGGGTACCAATACCTGCTAGTAGTACAGGATCTCTTTACCAAGTGGGTAGAAATCCGGGCGTTGCGGGCGGCCACGGGGCCAAAGATAAAGGAGGCACTCGAGGACCTGATCGTGACGCGGTGGGGCACCCCGCGAACTCTCCTAACGGACAACGGGACGGAATTTATAAATAAAGTCATGAAGGGCTTCGCGGACGAGAACGGGATAACGCACGTTACGGTACCTCCCTACCACCCTCAGGCGAACCCCGTGGAGAGGGTGAACCGGGTGTTGAAGACGATGATCGTCGCCTTTATCGAAAAGGATCACCGAGAATGGGACAAGCACTTGTTGCGACTACGGTTTGCGTACAATACGGCGAGTCATTCTTCATTGGGTACCTCCCCGGCATTTTTGAATTTTGGGCGCGAGCTGCTACCGCCCGATGCGTTGCGCGACCGTCGCGAGGGCGTTACCGAGGCGGAGGAGGGAGACCCTGCGGAGTGGTCGCGGCGGATGGCGGAGATGAGCGCGGTTAGGGAATGGGTAAGGGAAAATTTAGAGCAGGCGAACCAGCAACAGGCCGCAAGATATAACCTACGGAGACGACCGCGTCGGTTTCGCGTTGGTGATTTGGTGTTACGACGACAGCACGTGCTGTCGTCTGCGGCGCAGAATATCGCGGGGAAGCTGGCGCCGAAGTTCCAGGGGCCATTTCGGGTTAAGCGAGTGATCTCTCCGGTCATCTACGAGTTAGAAAGGCCGGACGGATCATCTATGGGAAAAATACATGTTCAGGACCTAAAACCGTATCACCTTCCTGTCCCCGCTGAGGATGAAAGGGTGATTTAAAGAACGTTTATTGTGTTGTCAATACCCCTCCTACCCCGGTGAAGAAAGCTAGTCGGTTCGCGGGCGGAAGCGGGACGCGGTTGCGACCCCGCGGATGGCGACCGCCGGTTAGCGGTCCGGTTCGGAATCGATGGTGGGTTCGAAGTAACGGCGGACGGGGACGGGTCAGGAGAGCTTTCGAGTTAATGGGCACTATTTGTCCCTTGGTGTGATTGGGATGACGGCACTGATCGGTGCCGGAGTGGGGGTCGCGGTTGTCGGGGCCGCAGTCCCCTCGGCACTCGTCTGGGAGGGGGGAGTTGTGACGTGACATTTGTCACGTCCTCCGTCCGGACGGTAGCTCGGCCGAGGGGAAGGTCAGGGATGGCGCCTCGACTCGAGTCGAGGGAGGGCTACTCGCGTTAACTAACCTTTTTGCGCTAAGTTTCGTAGGAATGACAGGTGGTGCCGGAGCAGGGGATCACCCACCGAATGTAACGACGATAGTCGCGACGAGGGAAGAACGGGCGCTCGGAGGACGTACGGCGGAGTGGTCGACCGACGGGCGGGCTACCGGAACCTACCGCGGGAAAAGCGCCAGGGATGTCTCGCACAGCAACACGGCCCCGCCGCAGCATAAACACGGGTGCACCACCGCGACTGCAGCGCGGGTGGACGACCTACACACTCCACCTGACGGCGCCCAGAGGGCCGAGCGGCGCCGCCACGGCCTGGCCAGCCGGGCGGGAAATCCGCGAGGGGCCTCGGCACACGCAATAGCCGACTCAAATGGGCCGCGGGAAAATGGCGGAAAATCGTCTGCAACGTCGCGAACAGGGCGACACACACGACCAATCGGCGGGGCGGAAGGACTGCGAGCCTGAGGGCGCGCGCCGCGGGGGCCCAGCGTAGTCCCGCCAGGCCGACCGCTCCTCACTGTCGATCGGGACACGGACGAGGAGCCATCCCAGGACGAGCGCCCCGACGCCGCCGAGCCGCAGCGAGCAGCTAATACTGTAAGATCTCCACTCCGGTGCTACCAAGTAATTGAGGGCTCGATCTCGGTCGCGACCCGGCGCCAGTAAATGTGCTTACCGATTCGATTACCGGGTAAATCGGTTGGATTGCGTTTCGCCTTTGGGTACCGGCTCTCGCCGTCGCGGGTGCCGGGTAGCTTATCGCGGCTATTTGTCGGAACCGCGGGCACGTGGCCGGCCGAGATCGCAGCCAAGAATATTTCTAAAGGCCCTCCTCGAAGCTTGCGCGATCGGCAGTCAATTCGCGGTGATTGTGGCGTATATTTTGGTGAATCGTGGGCGGAAGCGTACCGCGGGTGGTGCGCTCCCTCGGATATTGTGTTTAGCGTTGCGTGTTCGTGAGCATTAGGGCTTGTTGTACGTGGAAACATACGGTGCGCGTCGCGAGAGATCGCACCGGGCATCTTACGGTGGATTGAGAGCATCGCGGATATCTTGCGCCGCGTGCGCGGGCAAATATCGTCGCACGCGCTCGAGGAAGAATCTCGCGAGCACATTACCGTGTAGCGTTGCGTACTTGTGGGCTCACGCCGCGGGCATTTGGTCGTGCGTATGAGGATCGGTTATGTCGTGCGCATGAGGATCGGTTATGTCGTGCGTGTGAGAATCATTTGTGTCGTGCGTGTGAGGATCGTTGTGCACTCGAGATCTGGGGAGTCAGGCCTAGGCGGATTGACGACATCGCGTGGTCGCGTTTATACGATTCGGAGTTGCTGAGTTCGCCCGAGGGCTCTCCCCGCGAGGGGAGTCTCGCGAACGTGAAAATCACGCACCCCGGGCGTGCGCTAACCGGCGATTCGATTACCGCGCTGGTACCGAGCGTTCGAGCGATATCCGGCCTTGGCTCCTCGCTATGATTTATCTGTCTTCATTGTGAAATATATCTGATTATTCTTGTACACTGCCGAGCTTTATTTTGAGTGTCGGTTGCGTCACGCTCCTTCTCCACCTTCACCCCTATCGCGCGGATCCGCGCCCTGAGCCCGCTGGGTGGCTATCGAGGCGGACGTTGCAGAGACGTGGTGCGCGTCTATAATCGCACCTGGCGCCCAATCGAGAATGTATCGCCCAAGACCTAAGATACGGGAATCACGGTAAGAACTTGGACTTTGGCATCCCCTCAGAGCTATCGTCGGACGGTAGGGCAATCCAATTGCAACCGCGCTCCTTCGGCTAGCGAGACCGAGGGAAACCGGGTTGCACTAGATAACATCAAAATTCAAGGACGCTCGAAGACTGAACACGACGAACGTTTGGAGAAAGTGTTGAGGAGACTGGAAGAAGCAAATCTGCGGATCAACAAAGAGAAATGCATCTTCGGAGTCCGCACAATGGAATTTCTGGGGTATCAAATCTCAAGTAAAGGGATACAGCCTTTGAAATCAAAGCTGGACGCGATCAACAAGATGCCAGAACCAAAGTGCGTGAGAGATTTACAGGTGTTTCTCGGCGGGATCAATTTTTACGCGAGATGCATAAAAGACAGAGCGGTAATCGCCGAGCCACTACATCGCCTTCTGGACAACGAATCGGAGTGGACCTGGACCGATACACACAGAAAAGCTATCGCATTGCTGAAGAAACGCTTGACGTCGGCACCTGTACTTTGTCATTATGACGGCGAGAAGCAAATTGTGGTCTCGGCCGACGCATCTCCGACAGGAATCGGGACAGTACTCTCAAACGTAGGGGAGGACGGCATCGAGCATCCGGTGGCGTATACATCGAAGTCGTTGTCGAAGACGCAAAGACGATATTCGCAACTGGACCGGGAGGCTTTGGCGCTGGTGGACGCGGTACGCCATTTCCATCAGTATCTCGACGGAAGAAAATTCACACTCTATACGGATCAAAAACCCTTGCTTGGCATTTTTGCTCCAGACCGACCGACTCCGGAAATAATTTCACCGAAACTAAACAGATACTCGAGAATTCTAGGAGCGTACAAGTACGATCTACAGTACCGTCCGGGGAAGCAGCACGGCAACGCCGATTTCTTGTCTCGTTTACACCTGGAGGAAATTGTAGAAGAGGACGAAGAGAAATTTACGGAAGTCCTCATGATCGAGAATACGTCGGACACTGCCATTTCTACTAAAGAAATTGTCGAGGCGACGGAAAATGACGAAACGCTCAGTCGAGTTATGCATTGGTTGAAGGAAGGTTGGCCGGCAAAAGTTCCTGATGGGTACAAGATATTCTGGTCAAAGCGTCAAAAGCTATCTATATACAAAAAGTGCCTACTCTGGGGAAGCCGAGTCGTCGTTCCAGCGGATTTACAACCGCGCGTGTTAGCATATCTGCACGGAAATCATCCGGGAATCTGCAACACAAAGGTGACGGCGAGGTCTTCCCTGGCGAAAATAGGAAGTTCATAAGCGTTTGAAAAGCAGAAATTGCAACGCTTGAGCGTTTGAAAGACGTTTTCAAACGCTCAAGCGTTGCAATTTCTGCCTTTCAAACGCTTTATTTTCGCCAGGGTTATGTATGGTGGCCGAGAATCGACTCGGAAATAGAGCGGATGATAAAAAATTGCGAGAAATGCATGAAAACTTTGGCGGCACCGAGGAAAATGCCAACAGCACCTTGGATTGCGCCGAAGGACCCATGGAGCCGGGTGCATGTGGACTTCGCGGGACCAATAGAGGGAAAACAGTTCCTCATAGTGGTGGAAGCCACCACAAAGTGGCTGGAAGTGAGGAAAATGCCCTCTATAAACTCGGTAGCGGTAATCAAAGAAATGCGGAGAATTTTCGCAACATTCGGGATTCCAGACACAATCGTTTCGGACAACGGAACAGCGTTCTCATCGGAGGAAATTAAGGAATTCTACAAGAAAAACGGGATCGACTATCTTTACATAGCACCGTACAACCCGCAAGCGAACGGCCAGGCGGAGCGTATGGTGCAAACAACGAAAAACTCGCTAAAAAGACTGACGGAAGGCGATTGGGACTTGAAACTGGCTCGACTACTATTCAAGCAGCATACGACCCCTATTACTCCAACGGGGAAGAGTCCGGCCGAAGGGATGTTCGGACGGAAGTTACGTACGGTTCTGGACAAAATGAGACCGTCTGGAAGTGATGCGGAAGAGGTGAACGGCGAACCTTTGAGCCTGCCAACGATCCGCTCTCTGACTCTCGGCGCTAGAGTGAGATTGAGAAACTACAGAGCGGCGGGTCTAAAATGGATAGTTGGAACTGTCCTGGAAAAGCGTGGAAAGAGAAACTACATCGTCAAGAAAGCGGAGACTGGCCTCATTCACAAGAGGGACATAGATCAGCTCGCCGCGCTTCCCCGAGGTTCCGATTCGTGCGAAAACAGTCGACAGAAGACTGTGACGACTCCTTTCTTCGATCCCGAGAACGTTGACAACTCGGGGGAGAGAGGAGAAGAAGAAGTGGCCGACGAGCCCACCGCACAAGTCGACGAGGAAGCCGAAATTTCGGCGCAAGAAGACTTTGAAGCCCAAACTCAGCGGAAGAAGAGACCGAGACGTACGTGTGTTGAAGGGAGCAAAAATCGATACCGGGCCAGCATCCTCGAGGCGAGTTTCCACAAGGGGTTGCCGTGACAAACTTTAAAAGAAAAAAAAATGCCCATACCTGATGAGCCGAAAAGTCGATGTGCCAGGTATTGAAGAAGGGCGAAGAAGATGATCAAGGTCAACATCTACGGGGGAGAGATGTCGCATATCAACCGAGCCGAGGGCAGCACCTGACGGCCGCTCGAGCGGCGATGAACACGGGAGGCCGGCGTGATCCCCACGCCTCACTACTCGGAGCGAGTCTTCCGGGTTCCACTGACTGACTCGCGACGACTGCCGAGCCGCGCTTACTCTGTATCGTTGTTATTAAACTCAAGTAAAGTTAGTACCGCGAGTGTTCTTTCAAACCACGGCCTCAACTCTATATACAACAATTTATTTTAATTTTATACAGTTTCATTCTCGAGATCTTTCTGCAATTGTAAAAAATGTCGGTTTTGAAAAAAAAATACAAGTACATCAACATTTTCAGGCAGTAACGAACTACGTTTAGCGGTAACAATGTTTCCTGCTGTGGAAAATATGCGTTCAGCACCGGCAGAGGTGGACGGGATACCTAAAAACTTTTTTGCAAGCGATGCTATAGCGGGAAAGCGTTCTTCGTTTGATTTCCACCACTTAAATACATCAGAATTATGGCTAATTTGCGGTTCGGTTACATACAGTTCAAACTGCGTGTTTGTGTCGCGGTTGTTTGGCTGCATTCCGAAAAAAAAATCGAGGGCAGTGCTTGATACGGGTGAAATATTATTGTTGTTATTATTATTATTATTTGTAACTTGTTGAACACATAAATTTTTTATATATGTATGAATAATCTGCCTTGCTTCGGCAGGCTCATTTTCCAGATTTTTATAACGAGGATCTAAAAACTGAGCAATCTGTCGAGGAGCTGGAATTTCATTAAAATTCATATTTTCGCGATCAAGTACAAACCGTCTTCGCAGATCAACTGATATTATGTCTTTTAATTTGCTCACGCTTTCACAATCTGAGTCAGTGTATGATAAATGAATGTCAATAAGACTACGAATTACAGGATTTACCATCGAAATTGGTGTGTGAGAATTACCGCAAAGAACAGTAGTAGCTACTTGCAATGGTTTTAAAACGGAAATCAGTTCGCTGATAAATGTCCATTCGCGTTCTGTTATTTCGAGCTGTTCAGCAGTAGAACGGGAAACTATTTTCCTATTCGCTAGAACATTTTCAACAGGAACTTTGTTCTGAAGCAAGCGATCAAGCATGAAGTATATTGAGTTCCATCGCGTAGGGCAACTTTGAATTAATTTTAAAACAGCTAATCCAAGTATTTTTTGTTGTTCTTGAAGTGCATTGTTTGCTTTATACGAATGATGGAACAGAGATACAATTTTTTTGACAATACAACAAATTCGATGTATCGTAGAATCATATAGACCTTCTTTTATACTTAATTGTAGAGTATGAGCTGCACAAGATGTGCCTGATTTCACTTCAGCGTCTATATTTTTGAGAGCTGCGAGCATATTTGCTGCATTATCGGTGACAATCGCCATTGCTTTATCCGTCAATTCCCAGTCACTTATAATGGAGTTAATTTTACTAGCTAAGTTTGCACTTGTATGTGCTTCGTCCATTGCCGTCGTGATTAAATTGTAGGACTTTCCTTCCCATTTGTCATTTATAAAATGAGCATTTACAGTGATATAGGAATCTTCGGATCTAGAGGTCCAGCCATCGGTTGAGAAAGACACCGATAATGCAGCATTTAATTCTGCTTTAATTTGCGAGCTTACATCGTCGTAAACAAGCATTAACCTATTTTTAAATGTTGCTTCACATGGCACTTTGTAATTTGGCTCGACTAATTTCATAAAATCGCGAATTCCGTTACTACCAATGAATGAAAGCGGTAGTTGATTCGACACTACCATTTTAATTGAAGCTCTGTCAAGGAGCTCAGCTCTTTCTGAACTACATAGCCGTGAACTAGCGTTAACCTGTCCGTAAGAACTTCGATGGAGTAACCGACGTTTCTGTTGCGACCGTACGGAGGTTTTGGGTACGCAATCGCTAGGTGAAGTATTTTCGGTTGTTTGATTATTCAGGGTACATTCATTTGATGACGAGCTCGCAATATAGGGATTGTTTTCTTGGATATAGGATAGGTCATCTTGATTTGTGTTGTCAGTATGACTGAAAGGAAAGAAAAGAAAAGGAGAGGATTATGAAGGAAAATATTATTCTTAGAAAGAAAAAGACCGTGCAAAAAATCCCTTACGGAGAAATGCCACAGAAAAGACTACTATAATTGCGAAAAAAGTATACGAAACTATAATAAATATTACAATAATTGCTGTAGTTTTTTTTTGCAACCGCAGTTGCTATTTCCATAAGGGACTTGCTACGTTAATTTATGCCACTTCAGATAAATAAAATTGCATAAATTGCTACCAAATATCCATTTTAAATATAAAAATATCTACATTATTGTAAATAATATTTTATAGTAGAATGCTTTTCGAACCTGCGTTTTCTGTTTTCTGCACTGTCTTCGATGTTCATTCCATGAACAACTCGTAAATGTTTATTTATCGACGATGTTGATCCTTTTGTACGAAGCACCATATCGCAGATTCTGCAGGTTGCTTTCGAACCATCCGCCGAACGTTTGCAATGCCTCCATACCCAACTGCTTAACATGTTGAGCTTGCCCTTCACAACTTTGCAATACTTTATAGAAGAAAAAAATATTTTATATTATATTCTGCTCAGGACTTAGCGATACCGTGTAAAGTCGATAGATGTAAGAAAGTGTTACGAATATATAGTAACTGTTTTCAAGATTTTATGATAGCCGAAGACTCTCGAATAATTGGTAGGAATTAACGAATATGTGAATATATGTAAATATTTTACTTAGTTTATATAAATGCGAGTGAAAGAAAAATACGGAGAGAACCTTTGTGAAATGTAACCAAATGTATAGTGTAAACGTAATAAAATAAAACTTACGATAATTTCAGACACAAATTCTTAGCAGAAGTAATTTACGATTCCCGGCAATTATCTCAGATTATGTCGTGATAGCAGATAAAAGATATCAATTTGTTCATTGTAAAATTTTCTAAGTTGCTAGGCGACTGTGGTCGACTTCGCCGCGAACGTAGATTCGGATCCGCGGATCCGGATCCGACGCTTCAAATGTTCGGGTATCTGCGGATCCGCGAATAACCCGAATATTGCGGTTTTGAGATCCGTATCGCAATCGATCTCGGGTACCCGGATAGTCATTTATTCGAATACTTAGGAGCCCTAAAGTGCACCCTCACCTGAGCATCAGGTACAAATGCGAATGGTGTGGCAAGTCATATGCGTCGTATCATGCGGCCGCATGCCACATTCCGAAATGCCCAGCAGCCAGGGCAGGCGATGGGCAGCGAACCGTAGAGCAGGGCCGGTTCGACTGCCCAGACTGTGACAGGAATTTCACTACACATCGAGGCCTGTCACAGCATCAGAGATTGACACACCCGGTAGCAAGAAACCGAGTGAGATCGGAGCAGGCCGCCCCGAAGTTAAAGGAACCAAGGAGGGGTAGAGTTTTCTCTGCCGAGGATGTGAGCAGGATGCTCGAGCTCGAGGTAGAGCTCAAGGATGAGACAAACATAGCTATGGTTCCGTTTATGTCGGAGAAAACCCTGAAACAAATAAGGGACAAGAGGAATGAGGCGTGCTATAAAAGGTGGAGAATGCAGCGTCTCGAAAGTACGCTTTCAAATCATGATCCTCTCAGCGAGGAGGACCAACACGCGGATGGTGCACCGCTGGAGGTCGATGACGTCTTCCTAGATGCAGAGGAGACCGAGGATGTCTTCTTTGATACAGAAGAGATACCGTGCGACATATATAGTTTTAACGAGTTAGAGTCAACTGTACATTGGAGGCAAGCCTGTATTGAGGCTTTGCTTAAGGAACTCAGTGAGAATGAGCCCAAGGAATCGCTGGAGGTACAACAGTATATTATCCAGCTCCTGATGGCAAAAAGTGAAGGTCAGGCAATAACGCAAGAGGAAATAGATGTGGCCTATGAGATGTTGATCAGTTTGTTCCACGCTCCGGCGTCTGGGAAAACAGGCGGGAATTCCCGAAGATACCGGAGTCGGAGGAAAGGGCTCTCGGGAAGAAGTGAACGCAAAGCCCGAGCTTATGCCCGTACGCAAGAGCTGTATAGGAACAATCCAGCTATCCTCGCTAAAATGGTAAGAGAGGGTATGGATGTCCAATCGCTAGACACAGGCGATTCGGCGAGTCCAACACTTGAGAGTGTTAAGGAACTTTACAAAGGGCTGTGGGGAAGCCCGGGTCGATGTGATATCGGCCAGGAGGAGAGAGTGGCCACGGTGCCATATAGTCCAGCAGAGATTCTGCATCCTATCTCCAAGAAGGAGATCCTGAAGCGTTTCAGGGCTACACGGCTGAGGGTGGCAGCCGGGCCTGACGGGCTCCGAAAGGGAGATCTGATGAGGAATGAGGGAGGCTATATCCTCCATGCAATTTTTAACGTTATCATGCTGGCATTGAAACAACCAAGCGCGTGGCGCTGCAATAGAACAACGCTATTGCTCAAAGAGGGGAAAGACCCCTCAGTAGCGGCTAATTACAGGCCGATTACTATTTCCTCAATACTTAGCAGAACGTATTGGGGCATTATAGATCAGCGTCTGAGGAATGTGGTTCACCTGAATGCGCGGCAAAAAGGCTTTGTGCCGGAAATGGGATGTTACAACAACATCAACCTCCTGAATGAAGTTCTCGCACTAGCAAAGAAGGATAAGGGAATCGTAGCCACTCAGGTGGACATAGCCAAGGCGTTTGATAGCCTTCCGCACCCTGTAATCAAGCACGCCTTACTTGGGATAGGGTTGCCGGAAGAAGTGGTCACATTAATAATGGATTCATATAAAGGAGCCAAAACGACCATGAAATGTCGTGACGAAACGTTCGACATCGAATTGAGAAGACGAGTCAAGCAGGGAGACCCTCTGTCTCCACTGATTTTCAATGTCTACATGGATCTGATAATAAACAGGCTTGAAGGAATGGAGGGCGTCCAAATTAAGGATGGCCTAAGTATATCGTGTTTAGCCTTTGCAGATGATATAATTCTTATTGCTAATACTAGAGAAGCGGCGAGTCGACTTATGGATGAGCTCGTCGGCTTTCTCTCAAGATGGGGAATGGCACTATCGATTGGAAAGTGCGTTGCCTTCGGTATTGTTACCACCAAAGATAGCTGGTATATGGTGGATCCGGAAATATACAGCAATGGCGAGAAGATCGCCTACTGCGGCCCTGCTCAATCGATGCAGTACCTAGGCATACAAGTTACTCCATGGGAAGGAGTAGTTGTTAAGCACGCAATTGCGAGGCTAAGGGACACGCTTCCGAGAATTAAAAAGTTGAACTTTTGGCACGGTATATTTTGCCGCATTTTTTATATGCCTTCATCGCGGGCAACGTAAGTGCCACTGAATTAAATGAACTAAACCAAACACTAAGGACGGCGGTGAAGAGTTACTTGCACCTTCCAATGTCTACGGCGGACGGTCTACTATACGCGTCTAAGCGCGATGGCGGCATGGGCTTTCCCAAGCTCGGAATTGTCGTAACATCCTCAATGCTAAAAGCTGGTTTCCGCTTTCTAAACAATAGCGATCCGGCGATCCAAGCCCTAGTAGTGGCATCAGGATTGGAGAACAAATTGAAGCGCTTGGCGCATGTGGCCAAACTGGGCTGGCCCCTAGAGTCGATCAAGCAGATCGATGGCTACAAAAGTAAGGCCAAGGTAAACGAATGGCGCAAATGGGCGGAGTTACCGTCCCAAGGCAAGGGTGTGCCAGCCTACAAAGACGATAAGGTAGGCAATGAATGGCTTTACCGGCCTAATCTCCTGAAACCCTCCAGGTACATTACGGCTCTTAAATTGAGAGCCAATGTAGCGGCAAACAAGGTATCGCTGAATAGAGTTGCCAAGAACAGCGGCGTCATGTGCCGTAAGTGCAAGGCTCAACCCGAGACACTGGGTCACATACTGGGGCAGTGCGTATACACCAAATCTGGTCGTATCAAACGTCATAATGACATTCGAGATTTCATAGAGCGCCACGTATTGGGGCTACGTGGAATGGCAATTACAAAAGAAGCTCGATTGCAGGACCCTCATTTGAGGAATCTCCAACCAGACCTGATCATACAGTATCGGGAAAGGGTCTTCGTGGCTGATGTTACAATCTGCCATGAGAATGGCGATCTCCTAGAGAGAGGTAAGAGGGACAAGCTCGCTAAATATACGTCCCTCATGGGCCTGAAGCGGTAAGACGCGCCAACGGCGTGATGCAAATAGCCAAATGCCTCGTCATCTAATTAGTGACGCGCATGAATGGATTAACGAGATTCCCACTGTCCCTATCTATTATCTAGCGAAACCACTGCCAAGGGAACGGGCTTGGAAAAATTAACGGGGAAAGAAGACCCTGTTGAGCTTGACTCTAGTCTGGCACTGTAAGGAGACATGAGAGGTGTAGCATAAGTGGGAGATGGCAACATCGCCGGTGAAATACCACTACTTTCATCGTTTCCTTACTTACTCGGTTAGGCGGAGCGCGTGCCCCGAGGGTTTCGTGCCCCGGCCGGTCACGGTGTTCTAGAGCCAAGCGTGTCAGAGTGGCGTGAGGCCTCGCGGCCGATCGCCGTTAATACTCCCGCGTGATCCGATTCGAGGACACTGCCAGGCGGGGAGTTTGACTGGGGCGGTACATCTGTCAAAAAATCACGTTGGAACAGTGTTGGTCGTTGAACGGGCGACCGAAAACAGAGCGACCGCTCCAACCGAAAAGGGACGCCACGAAACAGGCGCCCGTAAGCACGATGAGAAAAAATAAGTCGCATGAAACGAGTGACGAGACATCCTCCAACAGTAGCAGCGACGAAGCAGAGCGACCCAGGAAGGGTAAGGCTCGCCCCGCAGCAGAATTTCGAGTAACACAGATAACGGGAAAGCATAAGGTAGGCCCGTTGGACATGATAACTCTGCCTATTCAAGAAGCAGAGAAAGGAAAAATGGATCTACTACTAGATTCAGGAGCGACTTGACTTTAATTAAAGTAGGAAACCTACAAGGGAAAACGATGGTGCGAGAGGAAAAACTAGCACTGATGGGCGTAACCGGACACCAGATTCACACGATCGGAAAAATAAAGGCAACAGTGGATCTCGGGAGCAAAAGAATTCGCCACACTATGTACGTGGTAAAGGACAATTTCCCGATCGAATACGAAGGGATACTGGGAAACGACTTCCTAACAGAACATAAGGCCGAAATCTCCAACGCGACAAAACAAATAAAAATAGGCAAAGCCACGTTTAAGCTCCGTCCGTATCGTAAGATGACCAGGCCACCCCGCAGCGAAGCCGTCGTGGAAGCGGTAACCGACCAAAACCGAATAGGCATAGTAAAAAACGGCGAAGTTTTTATCGGGCATTTCCTCGTAAAGACAGCCGAATCTAAATGTCAGGCCAGCATTTTAAACGTGACGGACAAGCCGGTCGAGGTGATCGCACCTCACGTAACATTAGAAGACCTGTTGGCGAACGACTCCGCCGATGGGCTCATGTTACACGCGACCGAGGAACGCGAGCCTATTACCGAGCGACGCGAGAAATTACGCAATCAATTACAGCTCGAGCAAGTAAATTACAAAGAGCGCGATGCGATAAAGCAAATCCACGATAATTTCGGCGACGTACTTTACCTAGACGGCAATGAACTGAACGCGACTAAGGAAATAGCGCAAAAAATAATAACCTATTAGAAGTTAGCCCCCTACTTTTAGAATTAACATATTTTCACGGTTGTGCTGAATTGTGCTAGGTTTGTGCTATATTGTGCTCGAATATTATAACCATAATATAAAAAATACAAAAAAAGTTTTTTTTAACGAATTTTTAGGTCAGCCCCCCATTTTTCGTTTTTTTCCATTTTTTTAATTGTGCTGAGTTGTGCTAAGTTGTGCTAACATTGTGCTAAAATATTATTTTAAAAAAATAACAACAAAAAGAATTACGATATTTTTTATCGTAACTTTTTTTGTTATAATTTTTTAAATAATATTTTAGCACAATGTTAGCACAACTTAGCACAACTTAGCACAACTTAGCACAATCGAAAAAATTGAAAAAAAAACGAAAAATAGGGGGTTAACCTAAAAATTATTTTTTTTTATTTTTTCGTATTTTTCATATTATGGTTATAATATTCGAGCACAATATAGCACAAACCTAGCATAATTCAGCACAACTTCCGGTTTTCTAGGAACAACAATGTAAAGAGCACTTTACTCTTGTACCTTTAGGTACAAGTCTTGTACCTTTAGGTAATTAATATTACACTCACCACTAGATTATTACAAATCTGAATTATAAAATTTGAGCGTTCAAGAGTAAAGTGCTCTTTACATTGTTGTTCCTAGAAAACCGGAAGTTGTGCTGAATTATGCTAGGTTTGTGCTATATTGTGCTCGAATATTATAACCATAATATGAAAAATACAAAAAAATAAAAAAAAATAATTTTTAGGTTAACCCCCTACTTTTCGTTTTTTTCAATTTTTTTGATTGTGCTGAGTTGTGCTAAGTTGTGCTAACATTGTGCTAAAATATTATTTTAAAATAATTATAACAAAAAAAGTTACGATAAAAAAATATTGTAACTTCTTTTGTTGTTATTTTTTTTTAATAATATTTTAGCACAATGTTAGCACAACTTAGCACAACTCAGCACAATCAAAAAAATTAAAAAAGAAAACGAAAAATGAGGGGCTGACCTAAAAATTCGTTTTTAAAAATTTTTTTTCGTATTTTTCATATTATAGTTATAATATTCGAGCACAATATAGCACAAACCTAGCACAATTCAGCACAACCGTGAAAATATGTTAATTCTAAAAGTGGAGGGCTAACTTCTAATAGGTAAAATAATAGACGACGGAATAATTCAGCCTAGCGCCAGCCAGTGGAACGCGCCCATATAGTAGTACCAAAAATAATAAAAATAATAGATTCTCGAAAAGCAAACAATCTGGAAGAGTACGACTACGAGATCGTACGCAAAACCGGAAAAAGTAATCTGAAAGCCGACGCGTTGAGTCGAAACCCGATACCGGAGGCATCGGCCGTGCATGTGACACAGCAAGATGAGAACACTCCAAAGTATACCAAAAAGGAAAAGCAGCAGACACTATACAAATATCATGACTCGCCTACAGAAGAGCACCAGGGAGTCGCGCGAACATTAAACCGCAACCAATTAAAACGACGCGGACGAACAAAAAACATTTATCGAAGAATAGGGCTCACGCGCAACGGAATAGCAGCAAAAAGCAGTAAGCAAAAAGGAAAGATAAAAATACACATATACAGTAGTAAGAATTACAAAAGCGTTACTCCCGACAAGGACGAACTAGGACCACATCCCTCTGCCCTGTTGCAGAGTGCAGCGTCACCCGCAACGGGAGGATGGGCACCACAGTGCCAGGGCAACCTCGTCATAAGGAGGAGGGGGCGATGGGCGCGCCTCGCGTCTCTCTCTTTCTCTCGCCTCACGATCCGCAGCAGCCGCTGCCCGAAAAGCTCTCCTCCAATATTCGCGTTGACAAGCATCGCAGAAAGAGGGTGTAAAGTACTGAGTACACCGATAGCACCGCATAGTTAAAAAACAGCAAACAGAAACCTAATACTGCTCGAAAGTAGCAACCAACTGACGCAAAATTAAGCAGAAAAATTAAAAAAGGCAATCCGACACGGACAGACGTCAGCAAAACTTACATTAACCACGACGGGAAACACGAGGCCCCAGGCCTATCAAACAAAAACGCAACTCGACGATCAAAAAATACGATTAAAATGAAAGACCTTATCGAGAATTAGAGATGCAAATAGAGAAAGACATAGCTAGGAAAGGTACCAAAAGCAGAACATAGTCCGAAGGTAGCAAAATAAGAAGACTTACGCTAATCTCCACGAGGAGCAACAAGCCCCTGACCAGTCAGCAATCGAAAACGAAGCTCGGAGAGCAGCAAAAACAAATGCATGGTATCCGGTGCACGTTGACCTGGATCGACCAGAAACTCCCGCATACCAACAGTGTAACGGGTGCGGCCCGTAATAAGGCCCGGAGCCCACGACCTCTCGGGCACTACTAAAGCCTTGTGTCCACGATGCTAGAAATCGGTCCAAGTTTCGGTTATAAGCCAATGAAACTGCTGCTTTTCTGTAAGAGCTGCAAGTTGATTGGCTTATAACCGAAACTCGGACCGATTTCTAGCATCGTGGACACAAGGCTTAAGACCGGGGGGGGGGTAGTTTCATCCCCCTCCTCGTCAGCCCGACGCTCACGTGGATCCACCACAGCCCGGACAGGCACAAAATGTTCAAGAGGAGACATGACAACAGTAAAAGGGCGCTGGCTTAAGAAACTTTACGAGACCGGCGACAGATTCAGACTGAAGCGACTCGTAAAGCAATATAAAAGTAGAAATCCGTGGACAAACATAGTCAGCAGAAAATACGACTAAAAGTAGAAACGACTTCAAGACCTCCGAGTATTCCTATTACAGAATACCCATCATCGTCTTACACCTCGCGAGTACGATGACACCGAACCAATGCCACCGTACGAGGTGACACCATTTAACAGCAAATCGACGCGGATTAATAAACGAAATAGGTAGCACTAGGTAAGACCTTATTCGGAACAATGGACGCCGACAACGCACAACGAATATACAGGATGTAACCTCTATGAAAAAAGAAAGCGGTAACGAAAACTTCATACCTCAGTTTTCTTTTTTCACGGGGGGAGGGATGTTGTGCGGCGAAGGTCAACGATCCCGAATTGCGACACCTAGCTGTCAACGTTGCTTCCGGATCTTGCCAAACTCACCTGAGGTGGCATTCCGGGTTTCGCAAGTGGCATCCAGGCCACTCGCCCGGAAGCAAAAGCGCTGACAGTTAAGTCAGCACCGCGGAAGCTAACGCGCGAGAGATAAAAGCCCGGCCTTCCGAAAAGCGGCGGGCAGTCTGGAACGAAAGGCTATATCGCGCGCGACCAAATGTAATCAACTATGTGAATGCCCGCAAGTCAGGGCAGTGAAATAAAAACACCTTTGTACTAAGATTCTGTGAAACTACAAGTTTATTAAAAACTATTCTATAAAGATCTAGCTACGTATTTCTTCTCTTTCCCGGTGGATCCCAAAGAACTCCGTACCGACCCTGCGACCCCAGGCGCGGCACAACAGTGTATTGAAAAAGAACTGTTAAATTCAATAAGAATAAACCATTGATAAAATAAGTGTATATTTTTTCCAAAAACTATAGAATCAAAAGTGAAGCGATTTATCCCATATTATAAATTGGCGCTGCTTGGTGTGAGACGCTGCCGTGTCTTTTGATACCGTTCTTATATCACTGTTCGTCAAATTTTAAATACGAGAAACAAATCCTGTCGGATGCCATCTATCGGATAATCCGAATTTAAAAGTGTAATAAATATAATGCACATGTGTTGTGTTCTTATATGGATATATGTAATCTACGTGTATAAATGCTTTTATATATAATTTATATATAAATTATAAAAACTCATATATAATCATATATGATATCATATATAAGTACGGAAATTTTGCTTTCCGGGAAAAAAAACCCTTATAATGTCTTATATGTTCATATAAGAAGCTATCCTATCATATATGAATTTTGGCCTGATAAGAGTTTATATGGTCATATATGATTATATAAGAATATATATATAAGGACATATATATTTAAATAAGTTTCAGAAAATTGTTATATATTTTTTAATGTTATTTTTTAAGCGTGCCACTGTATTATAAGAGTGGACTTCACACGATATAACTGATACAAAAATTGTGTCGCTCCGAGACAGCGTCGCGTGAGAATAGCGCGAGACAGTGTTGCGTGTTTTTTTTATGCTGTTCTTATAACACTGTTTGTCAAATTTTAAATACGAAAAACAGATTATTGGAATGCCATCTATCGGATACTTTGAGATGCAATATTCTGATCTGATCATATATAATCTTATATGACTATATCATTTCATATACAATTATATTATTTTCAGTTTAAATTATAAGGTATGTTTGCAAAATAATACGATTAATATATTTGTTTATAAGAACTATAATATATATTATATAACGGTTTATTTCACGAATTATTATCTACTAGTAATTTCACTGTTTACAAAAATATTTAATAAAAATTAATGATAATTAAAAAAATTAAGTATCTTATTGTTTGAGATAGCGACTATTATAAATCGCGCTCGACTGCATGTAAGCGCAAGCACTCTTTCTAATATAATAATTTTCATCAGATTATAGCATGGATCGTTCGTACTCTCCGAAACGGTCGCTATTTGTTATCAATAACAACCACGGCTGAACAGTCACGAAAATAAGGTCAAACGGCAACGCTAGAACAAAGGAACGATCCATGCTATACACAAAGCTCGCGAAAACAGGTGACGACCCCGTCAGGTCGCCACGTGAAATTGGTGACGTCAGCACGGTGACGTCGGCCTCCGACGGCCAATCACCCTCCAGAAATTCTGAGAAAATTGCCGGGAAGGGAGTTCGCCTCGGAGGCGATAAAAGAACCGCCGCTGCGCCGCGAGTTCAAGTTCGCTCGCAGATCACCCGCTTCGTATATCGATATCGATCACCGCTAGTTTTCCGCTTGTTACACCGCGTTGCACAGCTTCGCGCCTTGCAACCCGCGCTCGCTTTCGCACTCGCAACTCGCTTGCTTCTTGCCGCTTTACACCTGTGCGCGCTCACGGCATTTCACCTAAAAGAAGTGTATGAATAAGTGTTGAATATACTGTTCTTTTTTTTGTGTAACCTGGACTTGCTGTTTTTTTTGTGGTCGTCTTCTCCTCGCGTTATCTCGCGCTACCGACGCGCGCTCTCGAACATTTTTGGTCCTTCGAGCCGGATCATCACCGGCAACCGCGAACTCGGGAGTGCCTCACAAGAAGAAGACACCATGAGTCTTGACCAGAGCTCCATGATAAGCGGCCAACACGAGCTCTTCGGACGCATCTCCAGAGCCGTCGAAAACCTGCGGAGGATGGGTCAGGCGAATATCACCCTTTCGGCCATCGAGACCCGCATCCGTATCCTCGACGACCTGTGGGCAAAGTTCGAGAGTCAGCACGACCTGATACGAAACTGCTACAAGGATTCGAGCCGCTACGCTGAAAGTGAGTACGCTACGTCAAACTTACTTGACACCGCCGAGATTGCCTACGTCCAGCAGCGTAGCATCCTATCCGAACAGGCGAAGCGTCTCCAGCCTGCGCCAGCTTCCGCGTCTTCCGCGCCGTCCGAGCACGGGGGCGACCGCGCGCCCAGAACCACGCTGCCGCGTATACAATTACCGGAGTTTTCGGGCGCCTATGAAGCTTGGCCGGCCTTCCGTGATCTATTCAAGTCGGTCATCGGCGAACAAACGCACATCTCGTCGGTCGAACGGCTGCACTATCTCCGCTCGTGTCTCAAAGGGCCGGCTGAAACGTTAATTAAATCGTTAACAATCACGGGCGAAAATTACGAGCGCGCTTGGGCGATTCTCTGTCGCCACTACGAGAATAAGAGAGAGCTGATACGCTCCAACTTCGCCACGTTTACCGCCGTGGCGAAGATGAAAGCCGCTACCGCAGATGAGCTCAGCCGCGTCCAGAACGCCGTCACGGCCGCCGTCAATGCACAAGAGAGCATCGGAAGGCCCATCGCCTCGCACGGCATGGACCTTTTCAACCACCTCGTGGTCGAACTGTTTGACCCGCGGACGCGCCTCGAATGGGAGACCTCCGCCGGAGAAGCCGTCGAACCGCCGACTCACGAAACGTTGATGAGCTTCATCGCACGAAGAATCCTCACGTTAAACGCCGCGAATCCGAAAAGCACTAACAAGCCCGCGAGTGAACCATCACGGTCCGCGAAAACGCATGTCGCAAAGCGGTCCGAGCCGTCCCTGTGTCCACTTTGCAAGGGGAAGCACTCGCTCATGGGGTGCCCCGACTTCAAGGCCAAGGCGGCCAGCGAGCGGAAGACAGTGGTCGAGACCAATAAGCTCTGCTTCAATTGTCTCGGCAATCATCTGATGGCAAAATGCAAGTCAACCCGGAACTGCTTCACGTGTAACTCGCGTCACCACTCGATGTTGCACGACGCGTACGGTCCCGCGCCGGCACCCGCCGCGGAAGTCAGCACGCTTTCCGCCGTCGGAAAGGCCGACGACCGTAAGGCGATTCTTCTCGCGACCGCGCGCGTGACTATTGCCGATCGGCACGGCGATCCGCATGAAGTTCGGGCACTCATCGACCAGGGCTCCGAAGTGTCGATCGTGTCGGAGTCCCTGGTGCAGCGACTCCGCCTGCCGCGATCACGCACACGAGTCTCCATCTTCGGCATCGGCGGCTCTCAGTCGGGATCCACGCGAGGCAAGGTGTCTCTGACTATCACGTCGACGACCACCGGAGCCACACTCACCGCCGTCGCGTTCGTGCTTCCGCGCCTCTCGCTCTATCAGGGCTCCGCGAATAAGTGCCGCACCACGTGGCCTCACCTACGAGGGCTCCCGTTGGCCGACCCTCGTTTCGCCTCCACCGACCCAGTCGAGCTGCTACTGGGCGCCGAGGTGTGCTCGACCATCCTGGAGGATGGTCTCCGCCGAGGCGAACCGCAAACACCGATCGCACAGAAGACCATCCTGGGATGGATTCTATCCGGGGGTTGTGGTGCGACCCTCTATGGTCACCACAGCTCACTCCAATGCACCGCCGACCATGACTTGGCCGAGCTGGTGCGCCGCTTCTGGGAGCAAGAGAGCGAGCCTCCTGCCTCCGTCACGCTCACTCCCGAGGAAGAGGAGTGCGAGCAACACTTTGTGCGCACCCACGAACGCACACCCTCAGGCCGGTACGTTGTCCGACTGCCGTTCGCCTCAACGCCGAAAAATCTCGGTGAGACCCGCAAGCCAGCTGAGCGACTGCTCACGGCTATGGAACGCAAGTGCGCCCGAGACTCCCGGTTCGGAGAGCTCTATCACGCCTTCATGCGTGAGTACGAGGACCTCGGGCATATGGAGGCCGTCGCACCGTCGGACGAGAACACAACGCGCGGCGTGTGCTACTTGCCGCACCACGGGGTGCTTAAGGAGGCGAGCACGACCACCAAGCTCCGCGTGGTGTTCAACGGCTCTCAACGCACCACCTCCGGCGACTCGCTGAACGATCACCTCTTCGCGGGCGCCAATCTTCTGCCGGCGCTTGCTGACGTGCTCTTGCGCTGGCGTCGGCACCGCTACGTAATGATCTCCGACATCGAGAAGATGTATCGCCAGATCATCGTCCACCCTGAAGATCGAGATCACCAACGGATTTTGTGGCGGGGGGCCGTCACACTACTGGTGCGCGTTCTCCGCCTGACGACGGTCACCTACGGCCTCAAGTGTTCACCGTGGGTCGCAATTCGCACGCTCTTGCAACTCGCCAAGGACGAGAGGGCTCGGTTTCCGCGCGGCGCGATCACTCTCGAGGACGACCGATACGTGGACGATGTCGTGACCGGAGAGGACACTATCGACGACGCGATCGCCGTGCAAACCGAACTGCGCGAACTCTGCACGGCGGGCGGGTTTCCGTTGCGTAAATGGGCCGCGAACTCCGAGGACATTCTTGTCGGCATTCCGCCGGAACATCGTCTTCAACGCGCACCACACGTGTGGGAAGACAACAGTCACTCCACTCTCGGCCTGCGGTGGCACCCAACGGAAGACGAATTTTCCGTCGCGATTCGGCCGCGCGCGATCACCGAATTCACGAAGAGGCGCGTCCTCTCGGAAACCGCGCGATTGTTCGATCCGCTGGGATGGCTCACTCCCGTCGTGATCCGAGCCAAGATCCTGATCCAGTCCGCGTGGTTGAAGCAGCTGGAATGGGACGCTCCTCTTCCGTCGGCGGACGCGCAGCTATGGGCGCACTTCCTAGGGGAGCTCCCGCTTCTCGAGGGCCTCCGCGTGAGTCGCTGGCTCAACTGCGGAGCCACGGACACTCAAGTCGAGATCCACGGTTTCGCCGACGCTTCCGAGCGAGGTTATGCCGCTACCGTCTACCTCCGCGTCACAGGTGCTGGCTCCACCACGCTGCACTTGCTCCTGGCTAAGAGCAAGGTTGCTCCGATTCAGCAGGTGTCCCTCGCTCGTCTCGAACTTTCCGCGGCCGCATTGCTCACTAAACTAACGCGACACGCTCGCGACACTTTACGTTTGTCCACAGCACCGATTATCCTCTGGTCCGACGCTCGAGTCACACTACACTGGATCAAGGGCCACGCATCCCGGTGGAAAACGTTCGTGGCCAACCGGGTGTCACTGATTCAGCGCACTCTCCCCGAGGCCCAGTGGCGGCACGTCCCCGGCCGAGATAACCCGGCCGACTGCGCCTCCCGGGGGATCGCGCCCAGCGAACTGATCGGTCACCCGCTGTGGTGGACGGGTCCACCGTGGCTGCGAGAGGACCGAACCCAGTGGCCATCCGACAGCGACGAGATTCCCGACGCGGAACTGCCTGAGCGGAAAGCCGTTGTGCAATCCGCCGTCGGAAAGATCGACACGGAGCCAGACATGCTCCTTCGATTTTCGTCACTGCACCGACTGTGGCGAGTCACTGCGTGGTGCTTACGGTGGCGACGCACCACCTCCCGCACCAACGATCACGGCCCGGACGATCGGACGCGAGCACTCACTCCCGAGGAACTCGACGCGGCGCACGTCCGGTGGCTTCGAGTGGTGCAATCATTGCACTATCCGGAGGAAATCAAGGCCGTCACCGCTGGCCGCACCGTGCCGCACCGCAGTCAACTTGCGAAGCTGAGTCCCTTCCTCGACGACCACGGCGTGCTCAGAGTCGGAGGGCGACTCAAACACGCCTTAATTCCAGACGATGAACGCCATCCAATGATAGCTCCCACGGAGTCTTGGCTTACTCGCCTGCTCGTGGAGTCCTGCCACAGACAAACACTCCACGGCGGAGTGCAACTGACGCTCGGTACTCTCCGGCTCCGCCACTGGATTCCACGAGGTCGAGCGGTGGTGAAACGGCTGTTGCATCGGTGCGTTACTTGCACCCGATGGCGAGCCGCTACTCCGCAACCACCAATGGGCAACCTTCCACGGGCTCGGGTCACTCCGACGCGTGCATTCCTACGGACCGGTGTAGATTATGCCGGTCCGATCCACATCCGCACGACCAAGGGGCGAGGTCACCAAGCGCACAAGGCCTTCATCGCCGTCTTCGTGTGCCTCGTCTCCAAAGCGGTGCACCTCGAGGTAGTCTCCGACTACACTACGGAGGCATTCTTGGCCGCTCTCCGGCGCTTCACGGCACGCCGAGGGCTCTGCACGGACATTTACTCCGACCGCGGCACCAACTTCATCGGGGCGGACAGGGCTCTGCAAAATCTCTTCCGCGCGGCGTCATCCGACGGCCAGCGCATCGCTCGGGACGCTTCCAATCATGGAATGCGGTGGCATTTCAACCCACCTGCCGCACCGCATTTCGGCGGACTCTGGGAGGCGGCGGTGAAATCCACCAAGTTTCACCTTCGACGAGTCATCGGCGAGACTACCCTCACTTTCGAGGAAATGGCCACTTTCCTCGCTCAGGTTGAGGCCTGTCTAAATTCTCGGCCACTCCAGGCCTTGTCCGATGATCCAGATGACGTCACGGCACTGACCCCGGGGCACTTCCTCATCGGCGCTCCGTTGCTGGCGGCGCCGGAGCCTTCACTGGACGAGAGGCCGGACAACACTTTGTCTCGATGGCAGCTGGTGCAGAAGATGCGCGATCATTTTTGGCAACGGTGGTCGCGCGAATGCATTCAGCACTTCGCGTCCCGACCAAAGTGGCAGTCAGCTGCGGCCAACCCGGCCGTCGGCTCGCTCTGCCTGATTCGATCCGAGATCGCCCCGCCGAATCGATGGCCTCTCGCCCGGATCGTTCAACTGCATCCTGGAGACGACGGAGTCGTCCGCGTGGTGACCGTCCGCACGGCCGCCTCCGAATTCATCCGGCCACTCGTCAAAATTGTAATGCTTCCGGGGGCCGCTGACACCACCACCACCGCCGAAGAGACGTGAGCCAACGAAAAACCCTCGCTTTCTCGCGTATAATCGCTCGCGGTTATCTCACTGTTCGTCGTCTCGCGTTATTTCTGTCCAGCGTTGGTCACTTCGCGTAATTGTTTTTGTTGTCCGTCCGCCAAAGTGCTACGTGCACTTCACTTAATCGGTGAGTTCGGCCGTCAGCCGTAACTCAACTCACATTCGCGGTATCTCGATCACTTCACTTCACTTTTCGGTTTCACGGCACCACGTATATACCGATGAAAGTGATAGGTACTCGGAAACATATGTATCGCGCGAAATATGTTTCTCGCTCGAGATCCTCGCGTGTTGTGGTAATGCGCAGCCGCACAACTCGCAACATGGCCGCTTGCTCTCGCGCCGGGATCGCGACCATTAATCGATCGGTAATTGATACTTCGCGTCGCGACTGCGGTCGCCTCAGCGAGCGCACCGTCTCGTTTCGTCAAGAATGACGAGGCGGGCGGGAATGTTTGAGATAGCGACTATTATAAATCGCGCTCGACTGCATGTAAGCGCAAGCACTCTTTCTAATATAATAATTTTCATCAGATTATAGCATGGATCGTTCGTACTCTCCGAAACGGTCGCTATTTGTTATCAATAACAACCACGGCTGAACAGTCACGAAAATAAGGTCAAACGGCAACGCTAGAACAAAGGAACGATCCATGCTATACACAAAGCTCGCGAAAACAGGTGACGACCCCGTCAGGTCGCCACGTGAAATTGGTGACGTCAGCACGGTGACGTCGGCCTCCGACGGCCAATCACCCTCCAGAAATTCTGAGAAAATTGCCGGGAAGGGAGTTCGCCTCGGAGGCGATAAAAGAACCGCCGCTGCGCCGCGAGTTCAAGTTCGCTCGCAGATCACCCGCTTCGTATATCGATATCGATCACCGCTAGTTTTCCGCTTGTTACACCGCGTTGCACAGCTTCGCGCCTTGCAACCCGCGCTCGCTTTCGCACTCGCAACTCGCTTGCTTCTTGCCGCTTTACACCTGTGCGCGCTCACGGCATTTCACCTAAAAGAAGTGTATGAATAAGTGTTGAATATACTGTTCTTTTTTTTGTGTAACCTGGACTTGCTGTTTTTTTTGTGGTCGTCTTCTCCTCGCGTTATCTCGCGCTACCGACGCGCGCTCTCGAACACTTATGAAAAATTAGAAAAAAAAGAAAACTTAAAATAACATATAAGCAATGAGAAATGCCGTTTTCGGTCGAAGCGGATCTTAATGCTTAATAATATTTCACAATCAATTATTATTAAATACATGTTTTAGTTTTTTAAATTTGCACTGCGTGCCAATATAGGCTTTGTCGGACTTAAAACGCAATTGTGTAAACTAAAACTAAAAATAATCTATTTTATGTTAATTTGATATCGTCAAGTAAAATAATATACTAGAAGAATATTTATAACAGTTATACAAATTTATATGGATAAATCCATTATAGAGTATATATTTATATATGATTATCTTTAACCTTATAAATATACTTTTACATGATCACACATGATAATATACTGGTATATAAAACCATATATAACTATATAAAGTTATACTTAAAGAGATTTAGCCATATAATATTGTTGTCAAGATTATATTTCCATTTCTTATATGACCATATATAATTATATATTTACTAATATGAACAAATAAGAGGTATTTTTTCCCGGGTATATAATCATATATGGTTATATATGGCCATGTATAATTATATACTCTCATATATGGCCATATAATATTGTTTAAGATTATATTTTCCATTTCTCATATGATTATATATAATCATATTTCTATTAATATAAACTATTATAAACTAATATAAACCAATATAAACTAATATGAATAAATAAGAGGTTTTTTCCCCGGGTTTTTATATATAACGCTATATAAAGTTATATATACTTCCATATGAATCTTATATGTTGTTAAGAATTATTTCTTTTGCTTCCCGTGCAATGCTGTGGATGAGCGTATGCGTGTGAGTGTGCGTAGAGTTCGGTTTCGGTGGTCGGGCGCGAGGGAGCAAAGTCCGAATTTCCCTCACCTCGCGCCTTTCTCGCGTTCCGCGATATCGCCGGCTTGCAGCAAGCGTCGCCCCTTTTCACTGTACATGCGAACCTTCACGAGAGAGAGTCAACGTAATAAAGTGACACGTGTTCTTATAGTCTGTTGAGAGAATTTCTTCGCATCCCGTCCCGGGGTTGTTGCATATATCGATATTAACAACATATGAATCCATACATGAGTGCATATATGATCTATTGTTCATATCCAGTCATATTTAAAATTATATATGCCCATATATAATAATATATGGACCCCCATATATAATATTATATAACCCGAAAAAAAACCTTTTATTTGTTCATATTAGTTTATATTAGTTTATATTAGTAGATATATGATTATATATGATCATATAAGAAATGGAAGATATAATCTTAAACAATATTATATGGCCATATATAACCATATATGATTATATACTCGGGAAAAAATATCTCTTATTTGTTCATATTAGTAAATATATAACTATTATATATGGTCATATAAGAAATGGAAATATAATCTTGAACAATATTATATGGCTAAATCTCTTTAAGTATAACTTTATAATAGTTATATATGGTTTTATATATACTAGTATATTATCATGTGTGATCATGTAAAAGTATATTTATAATTTTAAGGATAATCATATATGAATATATATCTATAATGAATATATCCATATAAGTTTGTATAACTGTTATAAATATTCTTCTAGTATATTATTTTACTTGACAATATCAAATTAATATGAGATATTAGTTTCAGTTCTAGTTTCAGTTTACACAATTGCGTAAGTCCGACAAAGTCCATATTGGCACGCAGTGCCAATTTAAAAAACTGAAACATATATTTAATAATAATTAATATTGTGAAATTTTATTAAGCATCAAGATCCGCTTTGACCGAAAACGGCACTTCTCATTGCTTATGTTATTTTAAGTTTTCTTTTTTTTTATTTTGCATAAGATACGTAATTTTTTAAATTGACATATTAATTTTTATTAAATATTTTTGTAAACAGTAAAATTACCTATAATTTTCAAAAAAGGTAAAAAAAAGTGCCAAGTACACGCATTCAAAAATCTAACCTAAGTGGTAGCTTTATATCTTTTTCACAAAATTATATTATCTAACTTAACTCAAGTGACATGTATTTAAAAAAAAAAGATGTGAAATTTTTAATTTCTTTTTCACAAAATTATATTACCTAACTTAACTCAAGTGACATGTATTTTAAAAAAAGATGTGAAATCTTTAAATTAAATTGTGCCAATTGTAAAGAGAATATGTATATTGCTTTGAAAGATAATTGTTATGTAACTACTTTAAAGAAATAAAACCCAAGTGGTATCTTCGTATTTCTATTCAAGGGTCTTCTTCTTCTAAACCCAAGTGATAATAGCTTCTTAATTCTCTTTAACAAATTTTTAATATTACAAAGAATCATTTTAATTACAAAGAATTAAAGAAGTAACAGTACAAAATAAAAATATTTAATTAAAACAAAATAAATAAAATTTTCTTGTAAAAAAACTTGGCCCTGCTTTTTTACTCCTGTCGCATTCTTCCCTAAATTATGTTTATTGTTTTTTATTTAATCAAAAATCTTAGTACTAATGTTTAAATTTTAATGTTTATATTTCAAAGTCTAGCAGCGCCAAGTTTTTTTACAAGAAAATTTTATTTATTTTGTTTTAATTAAATATTTTTATTTTGTACTGTTACTTCTTTAATTCTTTGTAATTAAAATGATTCTTTGTAATATTAAAAATTTGTTAAAGAGAATTAAGAAGCTATTATCACTTGGGTTTAGAAGAAGAAGACCCTTGAATAGAAATACGAAGATACCACTTGGGTTTTATTTCTTTAAAGTAGTTACATAACAATTATCTTTCAAAGCAATATACATATTCTCTTTACAATTGGCACAATTTAATTTAAAGATTTCACATCTTTTTTTAAAATACATGTCACTTGAGTTAAGTTAGGTAATATAATTTTGTGAAAAAGAAATTAAAAATTTCACATCTTTTTTTTTTAAATACATGTCACTTGAGTTAAGTTAGATAATATAATTTTGTGAAAAAGATATAAAGCTACCACTTAGGTTAGATTTTTGAATGCGTGTACTTGGCACTTTTTTTTACCTTTTTTGAAAAAGGTAATTTTGTACTGATATCACCTATTTTGTAGTGTTAAGCAAGAATCTGCAAAACATTTTTATTTTTTTATTTTTAATTATTCACAAAATTAGCAATAATAACAAATACATAAAAATTAATAATATTTAAGTAAAAGTAAATTATACATTTCTCACAAAAATTGAAGGAACACTAAATTTATCTTTAAAAATAGGCAAAATTCGAGCAGCTGTAACTTTGTTAAAAATGAATAAAATTTAAATTTCAAGCTTAAAGTGGGGAGTACACACTTCTGCATAACGCATAATGCGTAAGCATAAGAAAACTGATTGGTCTATTTCCTTATGCACATGTGTATGGACCAATCAATTTTCTTATGCTTACGCATTATTCATTGTGCAGAAATGTGTGCTCCCCGCTTAAAACCTCTACTTTCGAAAGGTTACTATTATTCGTCCAATTTTTATTACGTCTAGACATAATTTTAATTCAGCGAATTTTTATTATGTTATGGCATAATTTTAATTCTACCGCTAGAAAATTTTTAAGTCGATTCTTATGAATCAAGCTTGAAATCGATGTCTAGGTGTCCCAGGTTGCCGATAACAAGGTCCACATAGTGCGCTTCATAGTTTTCGGTGTCCAGGTGTATTAATACCTTGAATTTGATGTCCACGTGTTCCAGGTTGCTGATGACGAGTTCCAGATAGTGCGCTCCATAGTTTTCGGTGTCCAGGTGTAATAATACGTTGAATTCGATGTCTAGGTGTTTCACGTTGCCGATGACGAAGTCCACATAGTGCGCTCCGTAGTTTTCGGTGTCTACGTGTATTAATACCTCGAATTCAATATCTACGTGTCCTACACTCAGATTTAAAGTTATTAATACACCTAGACACCAAAAACTACGAAGCGCACTATGTGAACCTTGTCATCGGCAACCTGGGACACGTAGACATCAAATTCAAGGTATTATTACATCTAGACACCGAAAACTACGGAGCGCGCTATCTAGACCTCGCCATCAGCAATCTGGGACACCTGGACATCAATTTCAAGGTATTAATACACGTAGACACCGAAAACTACAGAGCGCACTATGTGGACCTCGTCATCGGCAACCTGGGACACCTAGACATCAAATTCAAAGTATTAATACACGTAGACACCGAAAACTACGGAGCTCACTATCTAGACATCGTCATCGGCAACCTGGGACACCTAGACATTGCATTTAACGTACTATTACACCTGGATACCGAAAACTATACGGCGCACTATCTGGATCCCGTCATCGGCAACCTGGGACACGTGGACATCGAATTCAAATCATTAATACACGTAGACACCGAAAACTACGGAGCGCACTATGTGGACCTCGTCATCGGCAACCTGGGACACCTAGACATCGAATTCAACGTACGATTACACCTGAACACCGAAAACTATGAAGCGCACTATCTGGATCCCGTCATCGGAAACCTGGGACACATGGACATCGAATTCAAGGTATTAATACACGTAGACACCGAAAACTACGGAGCGCACTATGTGGACCTCGTCATCGGCAACCTGGGACACCTAGACATCGAATTCAACGTACGATTACACCTGAACACCGAAAACCATGAAGCGCACTATCTGGATCACGTCATCGGAAACCTGGGACACATGGACATCGAATTCAAGGTATTAATACACGTAGACACCGAAAACTACGGAGCGCACTATGTGGACCTCGTCATCGGCAACCTGGGACACCTAGACATCGAATTCAACGTACGATTACACCTGGACACCGAAAACTATGAAGCGCACTATCTGGATCCCGTCATCGGAAACCTGGGACACGTGGACATCGAATTCAAGGTATTAATACACGTAGACACCGAAAACTACGGAGCGCACTATGTGGACCTCGTCATCGGCAACCTGGGACACCTAGACATCGAATTCAACGTACGATTACACCTGAACACCGAAAACTATGAAGCGCACTATCTGGATCTCGTCATCGTAAACCTGGGACACATGGACATCGAATTCAAGGTATTAATACACGTAGACACCGAAAACTACGGAGCGCATTATGTGGACCTCGTCATCGGCAACCTGGGACACCTAGACATCGAATTCAACGTACGATTACACCTGGACACCGAAAATTATGAAGCGCACTATCTGGATCCCGTCATCGGAAACCTGGGACACGTGGACATCGAATTCAAGGTATTAATACACGTAGACACCGAAAACTACGGAGCTCACTATCTAGACATCGTCATCGGCAACCTGGGACACCTAGACATCGCATTCAATGTACGATTACACCTGGACACCGAAAACTATGAAGCGCACTATCTGGATCCCGTCATCGGCAACCTGGGACATCGAATTCAAAGTATTAATACACGTAGACACCGAAAACTACGGAGCGCACTATGTGGACCTCGTCATCGGCATCCTGGAACACGTAAACATCGAATTCAACGTATTATTACACCTGGACACCGAAAACTATGAAGCGCTCTATCTGTACCTCGTCATCGGCAACCTGGGATACCTAAACATCGAATTTAAGCTTGATTCATAAGAATCAATATATATTATATATATACTTAATTTAGCTAAATAGAAATCTTCTTCCTGACCGATAAGTCTATCAACCTTTAATAATTTACCTACTAGATCGTTCGAAATACGCGCGCGATATCGAAACTGGCGATACCTGCGCCGCCAGCGTCGAAAAAGTGAAAGTTACATTTCCTCCCCCTTTTATATATATATATGTCATAAGACGTCGGCGTTAGGAGGAAGTATCTTAATAAAAAATTTTCACATTTGGACTTTGCGTTGCAATATCTCTGCTCGTAGGGCACGTAGCGGAAAATTATATAGGAGATACTCCCCTTATTTTGACCCCAACTATCGATTAAGCCTACTTAGAACTTGATCCGTTCACTCGTTATCGAGATCTCAACATCTCGGGTACTCGCAACCCGTCGCGTCGCGTAAAAGAGTCACGGTTGGTCTCGCTTCGCGTGTACTTGGCACGAGACACTACCGTGTCTCTTGATAATTTGTGAAAAAAACTGTTAAATAATATGTATTATAGTTCTTATAATCAAATATATTAATCGTATTATTTTGCAAATATAACTTATAATTTAAACTAAAAATAATATAATTGTATATCAAATTATATAGTCATATAAGATTATATATGATCAGATCAGAATATTGCATCTCAATATATCCGATAGATGGCATTCGATGTGATCTGTTTCTCGTATTTAAAATTTGACAAACAGTGTTATGTTAACTGTTACGTCCTGCGGACTTCACGATTTCTTTTTGTCGCGGGAATTCTTAAGCATTTAAGATATCTCTTAAGGTAGGATAATAAACTGAGCACGGACGGTTATCGATCGGCGAGTGAGCTTAGATCTCCTCACATCCCTTTTTTTATACAACTATAATAGCTATTTGCTTAGGCGACGAAGCGACCCTTCAGAGTAAAGTATTGACAGACGGAGCATACGTGATCGAATTTTGTCTATCAACCTTGTCTGGCCCATAACTATAAACCCGGCGACACGACGCGCCAAAAAGGCCTGAATCTCAGACAGAGTTGATGAAGATCTTTATTGCATCGAGCGAGCTTTCTAAAATTTGCTCGTTCGATGGTTCCGACAAACAGAGACAAGGCCTAGGACGTGCCAGTAAATACATGTGGCGGAAGTTCTGTTGGCCTTGTACCTACCATTAAGATTGAAAAGTATGGATCGTCTGCATGTCGACATAAAACAGGGTCGCGAGATAAGTAAGGAACCCTAATAAAAGAGAAATCGGCGATAGCCGAAAAACAAATGCGTCACTGAAAAAACCAATGGGTTACACCCCCAATAAGATAGTGGGGACCTTACGAGGAGGCTCACTAATGGAAAACCGGAAAAATCAATAACCGTCTCTAGCTTTCTAGGATAGGCGAAAACTTAAGAATCTACCTCTTGGGTAAGAAACATCTCACCCAATAAGAAATCCTTTAAACAAAAATTAGAAACATCCCGCCAACCAGAAATCCTTTAAACGAAAACCAGACGAACCCCACATGAAATCCACCCCTTCCATTCCTTACATTTTCCTATATAAATCCTGACATTGCGGCACTCGCCCTCCTTCTTCTCGGACTTCAGTCTCTTGAACGACTTAAGCTTCAATCTCTGCAGTTAACCTCGCCCTTCTGTCGCTTAAGTTTTGATCGATCAAGTTGTGCGCGTTAAAATTAGGAGTGATACATCCACCAACCTACGCGGAGAATCACCAACCAACCGAGAGTTACCGGATCCTGCTAAAAGGTTTCTAAGGAACTTAAACTAGATCAGCGCCAAGTAGTAAGTCAAGAGACACGGTAGTGTCTCGTGCCAAGTACACGCGAAGCGAGACCGACCGTGACTCTTTTACGCGACGCGACGGGTTGCGAGTACCCGAGATGTTGAGATCTCGATAACGAGTGAACGGATCAAGTTCTAAGTAGGCATGATCGATAGTTGGGGTCAAAATAAGGGGAGTATCTCCTATATAATTTTCCGCTACGTGCCCTACGAGCGGAGATATTGCAACGCAAAGTCCAAATGTGAAAATTTTTTATTAAGATACTTTCTCCTAACGCCGACGTCTTATGACATATATATATATAAAAGGGGGAGGAAATGTAACTTTCACTTTTTCGACGCTGGCGGCGCAGGTATCGCCAGTTTCGATATCGCGCGCGTACTTCGAACGATCTAGTAGGTAAATTATTAAAGGTCGATAGACTTATCGGTCAGGAGGAAGATTTCTATTTAGCTAAATTAAGTATATGTATAATATATATTGATTCTTATGAATCAAGCTTGAATTCGATGTTTAGGTATCCCAGGTTGCCGATGACGAGGTACAGATAGTGCACTTCATAGTTTTCGGTGTCTACGTGTATTAATACCTTGAATTCGACGTCCACGTGTCCCAGGTTGCCGATGACGGGATCCAGATAGTGCGCTTCATAGTTTTCGGTGTCCAGGTGTAATCGTACGTCGAATTCGATGTCTAGATGTCCCAGGTTGCCGATGACGAGGTCCACATAGTGCGCTCCGTAGTTTTCGGTGTCTACGTGTATTAATACCTTGAATTCGATGTCCACGTGTCCCAGGTTTCCGATGACGGGATCTAGATAGTGCGCTTCATAGTTTTCGGTGTCCAGGTGTAATCGTACGTTGAATTCGATGTCTAGGTGTCCCAGGTTGCCGATGACGAGGTCCACATAGTGCGCTCCGTAGTTTTCGATGTCTACGTGTATTAATACCTTGAATTCGATGTCCACATGTCCCAGGTTTCCGATGACGGGATCCAGATAGTGCGTTTCATAGTTTTCGGTGTTCAGGTGTAATCGTACGTTAAATGCAATGTCTAGGTGTTCCAGGTTGCCGATGACGATGTCTAGACAGTGAGCTCCGTAGTTTTCGGTGTCTACGTGTATTAATACCTTGAATTTGATGTCTAGGTGTCCCAGGTTGCCGATGACGAGGTCCACATAGTGCGCTCTGTAGTTTTCGGTGTCTAGGTGTATTAATACCTTGAAATTGATGTACAGGTGTCTGAGATTGCTGATGACGAGGTCTAGATAGCGCGCTCCGTAGTTTTCGGTGTCTAGATGTAATAATACCTTGAATTCGATGTCTACGTGTCCCAGGTTGCCGATGACAAGGTTCACATAGTGCGCTTTGTAATTTTTGGTGTCTAGGTGTATTAATAACTTTAAATCTGAATGTAGGACACGTAGATATCGAATTCGAGGTATTAATACACGTAGACACCGAAAACTACGGAGCGCACTATGTGGACCTCGTCATCGGCAACGTGGAACACCTAGACATCAAATTCAACGTATTATTACACCTGGACATCGAAAACTATGGAGCGCACTATCTGGAACCCGTCATCGGCAACCTGGAACACGTGGACATAAAATTCAAGGTATTAATACACCTGGACACCGAAAACTATGGAGCGCACTATGTGGACCTTGTTATCGGCAACCTAGGACACCTAAACATCGAATTCAAGCTTGATTCATAAGAATCGACTTAAAAATTTTCTAGCGGCAGAATTAAAATTTTGTCATGACATAATAAAAATTCGCTGGATTAAAATTATGTCTAGACATAATAAAAATTGGACGAATAATAGTAACCTTTTGAAAGTAGAGGTTTTAAGCGGGGAGCACACATTTCTGCACAATGCATAATGCGTAAGCATAAGAAAATTGATTGGTCCATACACATGTGCATAAGGAAATAGACCAATCAGTTTTCTTATGCTTACGCATTATGCGTTATGCAGAAGTGTGTGCTCCCCGCTTTAAGCTTGAAATTTAAATTTTATTCATTTTTAACAAAGTTACAGCTGCTCGAATTTTGCCTATTTTTAAAGATAAATTTAGTGTTCCTTCAATTTTTGTGAGAAATGTATAATTTACTTTTACTTAAATATTATTAATTTTTATGTATTTGTTGTTATTGCTAATTTTGTGAATAATTAAAAAATAAAAAATAAAAATGTTTTGCAGATTCTTGCTTAACACTACAAAATAGGTGATATTAGTACAAAATTACCTTTTTCAAAAAAGATAAAAAAAGTGCCAAGTACACGCATTCAAAAATCTAACCTAAGTGGTAGCTTTATATCTTTTTCACAAAATTATATTATCTAACTTAACTCAAGTGACATGTATTTCAAAAAAAAATATGTGAAATTTTTAATTTCTTTTTCACAAAATTATATTACCTAACTTAACTCAAGTGACATGTATCTAACCAAAGTGGTAGCTTTATATCTTTTTCACAAAATTATATTACCTAACTTAACTCAAGTGATATGTATTTTAAAAAAAGATGTGAAATCTTTAAATTAAATTGTGCCAATTGTAAAGAGAATATGTATATTGCTTTGAAAGATAATTGTTATGTAACTACTTTAAAGAAATAAAACCCAAGTGGTATCTTCGTATTTCTATTCAAGGGTCTTCTTCTTCTAAACCCAAGTGATAATAGCTTCTTAATTCTCTTTAACAAATTTTTAATATTACAAAGAATCATTTTAATTACAAAGAATTAAAGAAGTAACACAAAATAAAAATATTTAATTAAAACAATATAAATAAATTTTTCTTGTAAAAAAACTTGGCGCTGCTAGACTTTGAAATTTAAACATTAAAATTTAAACATTAGTACTAAGATTTTTGATTGAATAAAAAACAATAAACATAATTTAGGGAAGAATGCGACAGGAGTAAAAAAGCAACGCCAAGTTTTTTTACAAGAAAAATTTATTTATTTTGTTTTAATTAAATATTTTCATTTTGTGTTACTTTTTTAATTCTTTGTAATTAAAATGATTCTTTGTAATATTAAAAATTTGTTAAAGAGAATTAAGAAGCTATTATCACTTGGGTTTAGAAGAAGAAGACCCTTGAATAGTAATACGAAGATACCACTTGGGTTTTATTTCTTTAAAGTAGTTACATAACAATTATCTTTCAAAGCAATATACATATTCTCTTTACAATTGGCACAATTTAATTTAAAGATTTCACATCTTTTTTTAAATCGTATATACACCTTCTATTACCCTTATCTGCTTGTGTTCGGGAAGTCTCTCGGGTCCATGTCCCTCAAATCCCCTAGTCCCTTTTTTAGCCGAATTATCGCTAGATTCGGAGTAATCTTCATCTCTTGCTTTGAGCTAGCTGACTCGGTGGACTCGAGGTATCGATTACTTTGACGTTAGCCGACTCGGTGGACTCGACGTATCGATTACTTTGACGTTAGCCGATTCGTTGGTGGACTCGAGGTATCTATTGCTTTGACGTTAGCCGACTCGGTGGACTCGACGTATCGATTACTTTGACATTAGCCGACTCGTTGGTGGACTCGAGGTATTCCTTCGATTTTTTTCCAAAACCCGAGGTGACTTTCCCGCAGTTGGCGGACTTAAATATTTAACCATCCACCAACTTGTAGTGGATTCGGCCGGTCCCACCCACAAGAGGTCGCGAAACGCCGCGAGACACGAACGGCGTCGTCAAAACAAGCGGGCGCGAAGGAAGCTTGACTTCCCTCAAGAATCAGCCAACGCAAATCCTTTGCGACTCTCCACTCCACCGCCTCTACCAGCTTTTACGGAGAAACCGTGTTCGTCTCGCCAGAATCGCCCCGTTATCACACTTTCTCGCCCTGTTGTCCTACCTTGCCGCCCTATTGCCGAACATTCTCGGCCTGTCTGTCGCGTGGCCCCTTTTCGCGTGGTCCCCGTCAACCCCAATCCCGCCCGCTTCCTAGAATCTCCCGGTTCCCCCTCCTCTTCCCGAAGTCCGTCTCCGACCTCCTCGACCGCCTCGACTCTCGATTTCGAGGAAACAGGCGATCCCGAGATCGTAACCTTAGACTGATAACTATAAAATTAAGTTTTATTTATTTTAATTCTCATATGTTTTGCCTCGATAGAGAATAAATGTACCTACGCAAATCGTCCAGAATCCGCATAATGTACAACAACCGTTTACACAAACTCTCCTTGCTTTATTATATACATTTAGACATTTCACACTAACCCCTAGTTTATAACTATTTTTTTATACTAAATAACACCTTTTTTATGTCAAATAAATATAAGTATTTATGTTAAAGACATCTCCTTTTTTTCTTTAATTTAAGACCTCACCCTCAGTACCATCTCCCTCTTGAAATCGCACAAGGTCCAATCCTGGGTTAAAGGGATTGAATTCCCTGACTCGAAAGAGGACCGACGATCGCATCGCTGACGAAAGGCGTCCTACCGTCTACGGACGTTGACCCTTCCTGAACCTTGAAAGTGCGTTCGGCTCGCGCCACCCGCCTCAGAGCGTGTACCAGCGAGCGATATTTTTAAGCGTCTAGTTGCGTCCTCCCTTACCCCGACCCCTCTGGTTAGCCTCTTCTTTGCTTTCCAGATTTTCTTATCCTAATCCCGGGGTTGGACGTAACATAACTTTGCAAGTAGAAACCTAACCTGCACATTGCTTCCTCTATGAGGAAGCTTGTTTTTGTATGCATAATTATTAGTAAATATTTATTAATTTGGCTTCCTCATAGAGAAAGCATTGCAGGTTTCTACTTGCACACTTAAAAACAATAAGGAAGCAATGTGCAAGTTTCTACTTGCTCACTTAAAAACTATGAGGAAGCAATGTTGCAAGTTTCTACTTGCACATTTAAAAACTATGAGGAAGCAATGTGCAAGTTTCTACTTGCACACTAAAAAACTATGAGGAAGCAATGTGTAAGTTTCTACTTGCACATTTAAAAACTATGAGGAAGCAATGTGCAAGTTTCTACTTGCACACTAAAAAACTATGAGGAAGCAATGTGCAAGTTTCTACTTGCACACTTAAAAACTATGAGAAAGCAATGTACAAGTTTCTACTTGCACATTTAAAAACTATGAGGAAGCAATGTGCAAGTTTCTACTTGCACACTAAAAAACTATGAGGAAGCAATGTGCAAGTTTCTACTTGCACACTTAAAAACTATGAGAAAGCAATGTGCAAGTTTCTACTTGCACATTTAAAAATTATGAAGAAGCAATGTGCAAGTTTCTACTTGCACATTTAAAAACTATGAGGAAGCAATGTGCAAGTTTCTACTTGCACACTAAAAAACTATGAGGAAGCAATGTGCAAGTTTCTACTTGCACACTTAAAAACTATGAGAAAGCAATGTGCAAGTTTCTACTTGCACATTTAAAAATTATGAGGAAGCAATGTGAAAGTTTCTACTTGCACATTTAAAAACTATGAGGAAGCAATGTGCAAGTTTCTACTTGCACACTAAAAAACTATGAGGAAGCAATGTGCAAGTTTCTACTTGCACACTTAAAAACTATGAGAAAGCAATGTGCAAGTTTCTACTTGCACATTTAAAAATTATGAGGAAGCAATGTGCAAGTTTCTACTTGCACACTAAAAAACTATGAGGAAGCAATGTGTAAGTTTCTACTTGCACATTTAAAAACTATGAAAAAGCAATGTGCAAGTTTCTACTTGCACACTAAAAAACTATGAGGAAGCAATGTGCAAGTTTCTACTTGCACACTTAAAAACTATGAGAAAGCAATGTACAAGTTTCTACTTGCACATTTAAAAACTATGAGGAAGCAATGTGCAAGTTTCTACTTGCACACTAAAAAACTATGAGGAAGCAATGTGCAAGTTTCTACTTGCACACTAAAAAACTATGAGGAAGCAATGTGCAAGTTTCTACTTGCACACTTAAAAACTATGAGGAAGCAATGTGCAAGTTTCTACTTGCACACTTTCTTTATGGATAGAGTATCATTATAGATAGATTGGTGTTGAATTTGGCAATAATCGGTGAAGGGGTTACCAATTTTTGCCTAAAAAATGTACAAATCATACACGTAATCTTATATATAAGGTATCATTAAAGGGAGGTTGTTTCGAATTTGGCGAAGATTAGTGAAAGGGTTACCGATTTCTGCCTAAAAAATGTATAGGGTAGACTGAGGCAAATCGGATTACTAATTAGCACGATAAAATTGCTCGTTTAAAATAAAATACTAACGAAAATTGTCTTACAACTTTTATTAATCCGATTCGCCTCAATCTACCCTAAGTTATTTGATGGATAACCAATCCTCAAAACCGATCCTCAAAAAATTTAAATTCGACGTTTTTGAACATAAGCAACACATGGGCATCAAAAACTCAAAAAACAATTTTTACTTCGGTTTTTTCTACTTTTATTTCATATATAATTTTTTTGAATTTGGTTGATTAGACTTACTTTATATGCGATCAAAATTATGGACCTTTGATCGCGTATAAAGCTGGGTCTAATCAACCAATGGCATCAAAAACTCAAAAAACAATTTTTACTTTGGTCTTTTCTAGCCCTATTTCATATATAATTCTTTTAAATTCGGTTGATTAGACTTAGCTTTATATGCGATCAAAATTACGGACCTTTGATCGCGTATAAAGCTGGGTCCAAATCTTAAAAAATTATATATGAAATAGGGATAAAAAAGACTATAAAATATAATAAAATTATAAATAGATTGATATCTCCAGCGGAAGTTAGAGCAACCACGGATATTTCTAAAAAAATTCAAAATTTTTTTAAAAAAGAACCCCTCTACCGATCATCGCCAAATTCAATACCAACCTTCCTTGAATGATACTCTATCGATTAAAAAAAAACAGCCCGATATCTCAATATTTACGGAAGTTAGAGCAATCACGGACATCAAATCTGCACATACACACATACAGGCATGCGATTTTAATGCGATATTTCGACATTTTAGAACACTGAACATATTGGCATCAAAAACTCAAAAACCAATCTCTTCGTTGATTTCTTCTACCTCTATTTCATATATAAATCATTTGAATTTGGTTGATTAGACTCAACTTTATACTCAATCAAAGGTTCATATACGAAATTCACGAAAACAAAACTTCCTTTATGAGGAAGCAAAAAGAAGCGATCAGAAACGTACTGGATTAAAACGAACAATCTGTCACGAAAGATGTGATACGACTAATGTTTTTTTGTTTTTCCACGCTAGAGCAGCGTGAGCACAGACCATCCGCTCGCCCTCACCGCCTGTCGTTCTGTTGCTCATATCAAGAGACACGGGGGTATATTCCGAACGATACCTGTTTGGCTTAGTTTTGTTTTTTGATGTTGGCAGCCACTGAACTAAACTAACCGAGAAGTGTTTCGAACCCAACATAACCTGCAAATAGGTCAACGGTTACAGTGATACGCAGACCAAAGCAAGTGAAACCAAATAATAAGTTTAAAGTGGATAAGTTGAATAAAATTGACAACACAATGTCAGATGAAATGTTCAAATTGGAAATTCAAGATCGCGACAACAAGATATACAACTTCTTAGTGACAAAAGACGTTTATGATTTTGCTCATAATGGTAAGTAATTATAACGTTATTTTAGTCGCAAAGATTTTATTATAATTAAAATTTTCAGACTCATACGCAGAAAAATTTCTCGTTATGCAAAAACAAAAATATCCCGAATTATTTAACAACCGGAATCCCGAAACTTATGATAAAAAAGTATTAAAATTATCAGATGGATCTTATAACATAAGTCTTTATGTACCTGATAATATTTATAAACGTGCTAAGAACGGTAAGTAAATTTACAATAGGAAAGATCTTTTTGCGCATTTTCTTATTTTTAATTATATTTTATTTCTACAGATTTACAGTTTGCTACAGAACTATTCCATAAGTACAATAAAGAAATAGCCAAGCAAATACCTCACTGTATAGACACAAACAATTTTGACAAAGTGGAAAATATTCTCAATAACATTGAATTGGATAATGGAAATACTCTTAATAACATTGAATTGGATAATGGAAATACTCTTAATAACATTGAATTGGAAAATTCTAATGAAAGCGACAATACTCTTAATAACATTGAATTGGAAAATTTTAATGAAAGCGACGATAGAGATAATACAGCCGTAAGATGTAGCACTACAGGTAATAAAATCTTTATTGTAGAGTTTAAGATTGTAATTGTAAGATTGTAACCACTTAAGATCTTTCTCAAATGTCCTAACATTATTGTTTTCTCCGTACTTTTTTTCACCTTTCCACAGTAAATTCATACCAAGCATTTAGACGATGATTCCAAGCAGTCATTGGAATCTGATTCTGATAATTATCTATTGTCTCTGAAACACGAAATATAAGTGTTATTTACATCTTTTCTTTTCCGTGCGACCTTCCTGACTCACCCTACATTATATAATAAATTTTATGTATTAAAATTAAAAATATATAAATTAAAAAGAATACATCTTCTAGGCGTTCAGAGACATCATTGGACCAATGAGCAAACAAAATTATTATTATTTTTATATCGACAGTTCAGTAAATCTTTAAATGAAGGAAAAATGACACATAGCTCTTTCTGGAATAAAATATCGGTAGAAATGAAGAAGAAACATTATGTAATTACCGCATCACAATGTAGCACAAAAATGGATAATTTAAAAAAATCTTACAAGAAATGTCGTGATCATAATCGCCAAACAGGAAATACACCAAAAACAATTGAGCATTACGATGTAAGTATAATAGATAAATAATAATTGTTAAAGTATCAATATTTATTTAGCAAGTATTATCAATTTTTTACTTTTTTCAGATGTTACATGAAATATTTGCTAAATCACCCTGGATGGAACCTTTATCTGTTATTGGATCTAGTACGCCTCTTGGCCATCACATGGATGAGGAACCTTCAACTTCAAGTTAGTAATATTTTTTCAATTGACACAAAAATAAATTACATAAATTTTACATAAATTATATAAAAAATTGTTTTCAGGAGGTTTAAAACGTAACAATAAGGATGAATATCTAAGAGAACTTTTGGAATTAAAAAAACAAAAGATAGACATTGATAAAAAATATAAAGCAAACAAATTGGCAATACTTAGAGATATTCAAAATAAGCTATAATTTAAATTTAAAAAAGTAAATACTTTGTTTTTTTATATATTTGTGTTTTAGTTAAAATTTTTTTTTAAGTTCAAGTTGTGTTCGATATTTTTTTGTTAGAAAAAAAACATTAATAGTAATAATAGTCAGTTATAGTCAGTTAAGAGTCATTTAATAGTCATTTATTTTAATACAGTGATACTTCTAAAAGTGATATTTTTAAGTTTTTATTTTTTTTAAGTTCAAGTTGTGTTCAATATTTTTTTGTTTAACAAAAAGCATTAATAGTAATAATAGTCATTTATAGTCAGTTTAGAGTTACTTAATAGTCATTTATTTTAATACAGTGATACTTCTAAAAGTGATATTTTTTGTTGTTTATTACATGTACATATGTATATATATATATATATATATTTGTTTGAAAGAGGTTACTGTATATAATTATTTTAATAAAAAGTTGTAGACATATAAAATAAAATTGCTTTTATTAGTCACCACGATATAATATATATAAAAGTATAAAATAAAAATATGAAATTTTATATATGTATGTCCTCATTCAAATTTATATTAACCGCAAGATAATTTTTTATTTGTTCTCTTTTGATGATTCCTTCTTGTTGTTGTTCTGAAGTAATATTCAAGGGTCCATGATCTTCTATCTCGTTTGGGAGGATAACTGGATATTCAATCTCATCTCTTTGCATGAGACAAATGTTATGAAGAACACAACAGCTAATAATATAGTAGGGAATGAGGTCTGTCCTTCGCATTGGTAATTTATCCAATATATATCTCCATCTTCCTTTTAAAAGACCTATAGCCTGTTCTATAATCATCCTGCTTCTAGATAGAGCATTATTATAACAGATTTCGTCAGCTGATAAATGTCCATTATCCTTGTATGGCACCATCACGAATGTTTGCAAAGAATAAGCTGAATCTCCTATAAGATGTTTATTATAATCAAAATAATTTTCATTGCACTTTTGTTGAATTCCTGAGTATTTAAATACTCTCATGTCATGTACCGATCCCGGCATTCCAGCGTAGCAATGGATAAATTCTTTCTTTTCATTGCACACTACCTATAAACAGGAATAATATTTTATATTTTATTTTAATATAATATTGACAATTTAATAATATTAAATATTTAATATTTTATAATACTTCATACTTGTAGCTGTATAGAGTGATGTCCTTTTCGATTAACGTAAGCAAGTCCATTTTTTTTTGGAGTTGCGATTGTAATGTGCGTTCCATCTACTGCTCCAATTACGCATGGAAAATTATATTTTCTCTGTATATATCTGCTTGTTCTTAGCCAGGTCCGGTCGCCTATCAACTGATTACAGCAGGCGGGCTAAATAATTTAGGTCGAATTTGAGGTACAGGCCGCGGCCTAATTTCAGGGTGTAAACGTAGCCAATATTATGAAAAAAAATTAATATATATATCTAAAAAAATTGAAAATCTTTTTGAAAAAATTTGAAATAGTACTCTATATATAGAGTACTATTTTAAAAAATCAAAGCGAGTTTTTTATGAAAAAAGATTTTCGGGCGGCGGTGTGGTCTAGTGGTAGAGCGCCAGGCTCGTAATCTGAGGAACCAGGTTCGAGTCCACTAGAGCCATGAATCATGGAAAAGTTTTTTTCCGAAAAAACCGCGCCCCTCCGTGCAAGATGCGGAGAAAACTGGGCTCCGTCTTTTGGAAGAGACGTTAAACTGTTGGTCCAAAAGAGGAAACAGTAAGGTAGTGGATGAAATGGAGGTTAGGGTTGGGTACGTCCCTTCAAAACGCCCTTTAAGGCCCTTGGGGTATATAAAGTAAAATTCTTTATCCCTTTTTATGAAAAAGATTTTCACTTTTTTTAGATATAGTTTATATATAATTTTTTTCATAATATTATAAGGGACATTAAAACGAATTCAATGCGTTTGAGAAATGCCACTTTTATTAATAGGTACTTAATGTCAAGGTTGCATTACTTAAAATAGCAATATTTATTCTATTATTTTATTTAACCTCTTATTATAGAAATATAAACATTGAACATTGTTTGAAAATAATTTTTGCGTTATGAACACATAATGTTAACGTAAAAGATTATCAGTATTTTCTAAATTTTTGTCCGAAATGGATATTTTTAACTAATACGATTTTTTTCATAATGTTGTTGAGAATATTATTGAAACAGACTCAACACTAGAGACAATACGATTTTTATTTACAATAATAAAGTAAAATTATAACCTATGTAAGCCAAATGTTCAAACTATATGTCTTCTTCTGCAATAAAAAGTTCTACTCTTTTCAATGGATTATATTATAAAATTATATAAATAGATTGTTCGATCGTATCGTACATTTGACATTACTTACTTGTTACTGCAACCCTCATTGAGGAAATATAGGTCCTTGACGAGAAGGCTAAAGAAGGGCACTACAATTCGCTGGCGTTCATCTGTAGCGCCAGCACTCCGCCACATTGCAGCCTTCAACGTGCTACGATAGCTACTGAAATTGCTGCTTGGGTCCATTTGATGCTCCAAAATTGAAAACTTGGCAGATTGTATCTTTGACCACTGAAAGTTAGAAAAATACATCGTAGATTGATTTATAAAATAAAAAATTAAAATTGTATAAAATTGTCTGTTAGAATTGTACAAAAATAGTCATATAGAGATAGATTCAAATAAAATAAAAATTTCATATTTCCTAATATATATGTATATGTTATTTCATGTTTATAAAGTTCCGATAAATATGACAAAGTAAAAAAGAAATTATAAATTATAAGCTGTATTTATACATATACATGTACATACAATCTTTGTAGTATTATAGAGAACTATAAAGAGTGAGGAAGTTCATGTAATGGAAAGCACATTTTTAGCATTTAAATTGCATTAAATTATATTAATTATTATCCTATTATTATCATCTCGTATCACATTGTTGTCTGTAGTAATTTTAAGTCTATAAATAATCTTAATTATTTTATATAAATTTATAAAAGATAACATTCAGAGATATTTACGCCACTCAAGTTTAATTTACAAATTTCACGACCTAACGATTAATATTTCTGACCGACATTCTTTATATTATAATATTTAGTCAGAGATGGTCGTAACAGATTAAAATTAAAAGAGATATTTTGGTGTATAAAACATAAAACATAAACATTTATATATATAATAAAATAATATTCATTATATATAGAGATGGTAATATGTATAGAGAGTGTAATAATTATAAAATCAAAATCGAGTACTTTTATTACGTAGTACTGTAGGATATATTTTGATTCTAGACCGAGGTTGGCCAAACGTGTGCCAGCTGTTTACATGAGTATAGATAATTATCGAGTCAGCGATGTCTATTGTCTACGTGTCCTTATTTATTTATTATATCAAATCATTAACGGTTGCGGAGAGAGGATCTGTGAAGTCATCCTCGTGCGGTGAAAGAGAAAGGAAGCTGAGACCGACGTGCATGCACTGTACGAAGTAGTGCGAATCTTGTCAAATCTGAGATACAATTATTATATTATAATTATATATTATTAATAAATACACTGACACACACTGCAGTACTTTTATTCCATCGATTTACGTTCTTTAATCTAATCCTGATGCGGAGTATATATATAGGCTTTGTTCGTTTAAAGGTGCTAAGATAGTCGATGGATAATATTTGCATCTGATTCAAGCCTCAGAGATTAAGAAACGATTGAAATGCTTCTATATACCTTCTAGTCTTCTGATAATTTTTTTACTTTTCATTTCTTTTTTCTTTCGGTTTTTCGGCTTTCAAAATATTACGATATATAAATTATATCTGGATGTAAGCTTTTTGTGCATTCGCGCGTTTTTAATAAAGAATAAACATTTTTTAAATATAAAAATCTATCTTTAGTTACATTTCTTCTTTTAGAATGCATGTTTTTGAAATGCATAAAAATTACTGTGGATTATCCATTCTATAAATAATTTTCTATCTTGCACAAAATCTTGTTTTGTCTGCCGAGACTTTGACTTTTGACCCTGTCTCACAGATAGACTCTTGATCTCCAGAGACTTCCTCTCGCCCGTCGTGAGAGCCATTTTTCTTGGCCCGACTTGATTCGACTCCACCGGAAACGCTCGTCTAGAGCAAAAACAGTAGCAATCGGGGACTCCTGCCAGATCCGGTAAATTGAAACTGGTTACGTCGGAAAGGATGTCGAAATACTATCGCATGAAAGGAACAGAATCTATTTTCCAGAAAAAGATCAGTGAAATAATAGGAATAATAGGACACTGGGGATACAAGTAATAAGGAATTTGTTTCTCGAAAAAGCTTTTTTCAAAATGTTGTAGTAAGTGAAAATCTGAAGATCGCAAAATTTGATTAATTTATAAATTTTAAGGAAAAACGTATCATTATGTTGAGTTAATTGCTGATGTTTTAGGCCCAGTTTCACAAGTGTCGGTTAACTTTTAATCTTAGATTAACTCACTCTTTGTCTCTTTCTAAGGGGGACGTTAGAAGGAGACGAAGAGTGAGTTAATCTAAGATTAAAAGTTAACCGACACTTGTGAAACTGGGAATTGCCTTAGAACATATCATGGAACATATCATAGAACATATGGTTGCTCTTGCAATAGCCTCGTAAATTGGAGCTTCAGTCACGCGTTAGCACAAAAGTAGGGAACGTTAAAAATTTTCATTAACGAAAATTACCGAACAAATCCTCTACACTACTGACACGTTCGTTTATTATAGTTTCAATAATTATTTTGCGCACTTTCTATATAAATCAGTCGGTTCGGTCAAATGAACTGTATATAGGCGCTTATATTAAACATTAGTTTGTGTGTGTGCGTGTGCGTGCGGACGTGTGTGTGCGCGCATATGCGAGAGAGAGAGAGAGAGAGGGAGGGTAAGGAAACGGAGAGAAGTGGAGAGGAGGAAATGAGGAGGAAAGGAAGAAGGGAAAGGTTGGTTAAACTTGTAATTGAAAACGACGAAAAAACTTTCCATGGTACAATATTTCTCGTGATTCGATTTGCGGTACGATTGTATTACTAAAAAAAAAAGAGGAAGCGCATATTTCTTGCTATAATTTTCTTGCGATGCAGCAATTGGCCAATTTCTGTTCTAATTCTAAATACAAAATAAATATAGTAAAAAATATATGTATAATAAAAGTACATGAAATATTATATAATAAAGATATATATTATGCAAATATTTGTACGAAATTTGATTTTCTACATATCATAGAAATATTTATTTTTGTGATATTTTCATACTTAATATCTGTTAAAATTTCAAAAAGTTTGTACTCTAATTTTAAGAAATGCAAGTTTCTATTACCTTGCTCCACTACTGGTAATGGATTCAAAGATATGATTTGCTAATACGATTATTCGGTTTCCAAATTATTTTCCTCTATTCACACGTGAAAGTTTTCATACGGATATATTTTGAGATAAAATTAAGAAAATATAAATTGAAATAGTAATTGTATATATAATAATGACAATCGAACAAGTTTTTTCTCGATGCTTTCGAATGAGAAATTTCGCAAAAGATATTGGATTCAATTATTTTTTTATTTCACATTTTAACAAAATTTATCATAAAATTTACATTGTCTTTGTTGTTATATTTTCCCCACACATGACAAGCATGTTTATTTTCTCCGCGCGCCAGTGTCATTTCGTTTTGCATCGAAACGAGTAATATCATTTGTCTTCTATATTGGTAAGTTATAAAATTACTTTCTACGGTAAATGGATTCAAATTTGATGATATCGATGAGAAGGAATACGCGAAATTGCGATGACAGTGACATGAATACTAATGCGAATGCAAGAAACGACATTAGTTTGTGATTGTTCTTCCAATTCCAATCTAAATTTCTCTTTGCAAACTGTGATTGCGATCGAGGTTTAAATCAATCATTCTATGCTTTAATTAGCTTCTAAATTAACTTCTCATTAGCTAGGTGATATAATGGATTATAGTAATTATATTTAATTAAAGTTTTATAATAAATAATTACATATATTACTTTCGTATATACCGGAATACATAGTAGAATTCTGATGTTCATTTTAATTTACCGCTATTAGCATAAATCACTTTTAAATCATGATAAATTATCATTCAATAAATCATGAATATCACGCAAAAATGATACTCACAAATATTAAATATTTATATTATTCCTATACTATTATTATTTAAAACTTACATTATTTTCTTCCTTTTATAAATATCATTAAATTATTATTTAAATTGAATAATGTTTTTTATTTATTTTAGGATTTTGAAAAATTTCAACCTGTGTGTTTGTTCAGATTAATGTGAATATCAGACATATCTTTTCTTATACTTTTCTATAATAAATTTCTTATTATGAAATCACTAAGTTATTAAAGATTTAATTTCTTCTCGTGAAGCAACGCACACATTACCCCATTATTGAGATAAATATTAAATATATATGGAAGCTTTCGCGGAAGCGCTGTCCGAAAGAGCGTCCCGCCGGGAGCTGGACGACTGGATTAAAGGAATTCCTGGATGGAGTGCATCCACGTGGAAATTGAGAATACGTAATAGCGTGAGTTCTCCCCCGTGGATGTGTGGAACGCTGGTCGAGCAATTAGCTAATTCCCAACGAGACGAAAGGAACGGCAGTGGCGCGAGGACAACGTTGCCGAGCAACGCCGTTTGACTTGAAACTTTTTAATTACGCGAATTGCGAGCCACATTTCGTGTCTTTTCTGCGGCGTCACGGTCAACCGCGATAGGAAAAATTCAATTCGAGCTAATTCGATTGCTCTGCCTTCGCTTTCTCTTCGTCAATTGCCTACTAACATCTTCTTCCGCCCGTAGTGGATTGGATGCAATTTCGTACAACTAATTTTTTCTAATGTGAATTATATGAAAATTAAATTAAATTATTATTCAAAAACTAAAATATCAAAAAGTGGATTAATCGTGCAAAAGTACGACAAAATCGTTCTTGATAGCTTTTTTCTTTGCGGAGAAACAGCAAAAATTTATTTCTCGGCTTTTGCGGTTACATTCGCAATGTTGATACATGTCGTTACACATCTCACAGCACCCTACTCTCGATTTACAAAAATTACAGGCCGTTTATATCACGGACGTGCAATACCCTCCCTCTTCCCTTGCCATTCCTCTCAACATTGCATTATATAATGCAAAAAATGCATTCAAAGCTAACCATTTTGCGAATATTCGCATTTTTCAAATACGCTCTTGCTGGCGTAATTGAAAAATTGGGAAATATAGACATATGCATTGTCCCAAATATCTCCGTGCGAATAAAATGTATAGATGTCGGTTTCAATTTTCCGGACGCAATTTTTGCGGAACTCGTTGCTCCAAGATTTTAATAAAATTTGTGGAGCAATGATGTCGATTCAATGTATGTTGACCGCAGACAATATTTATAATGTTAAATATAAAACGTACATAGCATTATAATATATCTTTACCTATAATATTTTTTTATATGCAGTTTAATAGATATATAAGACATTCTAAATGTGTATTATTTTCTCTTTTAATATTTAAAATAAGCATAAATATTATTATTAATTAAACAAAAATGCATGTGTTCTCTCTTACCGTCTTCTTCAAGCGAGATATCGGGGACATGTTGAGGCCAGCAATGATAGCCATTAAAGAATTGAAGTTGCCAATATTAAAACATTCTCGAGCAGTCTCGATCCAATATTCGACGACACGAACGCGTTGCTTTTTCTTCGCATGCTGAAAAAGTAGGGAGAAACTTTTGGTTATGGAATGTCTAACATCTAACATAGGTATTCGCCAATATTTTGAGAAAAAAATGTATTTTTATCTTTTATATGAAGGAATTTTGATTAAGCAACAAGAATTATGCACAAAAAAGTTGCAAAAATTTTAATATGCGTTAAAGCGATAATACTTACTTTGCAAACTTCTGTCGCTACGAAGTAGCTCAATCTATTAAACCATTGAACGTACGATTCAAGATTCCGAGTTTTCTTCATATCTTTGAAAGACGTTTCTAAATGCGGCGATTCCTGACAGAATAATGAAAATAATAGCGTTTAATAACGATACAATTATAAAATTGTCATAAAAATATATATATAAAATAATTCAAGTGTGAGATAATTGCAATTTTATCTAAAAATAACTCACTTTGGCGAAAGCCTGCACAAATTCCTCGGGTCCGATGTAAGAGAGTCTTTCAAGTTCTACATGAGTCAATTGTTGTGCCAGTACAGTGGCTGATGGACAGAGTTTCAGTAATATCCACCTAAATGATATAAAATAATTTTATATTGGTATGTTCAAAATAATATTTCTAGATAATGTCATATCGAAGACAATATATTAATTTGCAAATTTTTATAAAACGAATATTGTAGAAAAACATCCAACTTAAAGTATCTAAATTAAATGTTTTTCTGTAACGTTTTATCATTATTTAGATTATGGATTTATATTAGCCTTAAAATTAATCGATTCAATCCATGAATTTACATAAGAAATCATAGCTTCAAATCGTAATATACAAACATGCCTATATAAAGAAATTTATTGTTTCTAAATTCTAAATTTTGCTCTCATCGAGAGAAAATACAGTAAGATTACAAGAGAAATGATAGGACGAATTATTACGCGCGAAAAGGAAAACTGTTGGTCTGAGCATTCGATCGTACCTAACAAATAATCATTTACATACACCGTTTGTCGTGTTGCTATTGACTTGTATACTTTCCCTCTGTTTTAATAAGATTTCAATCTTTTAGAGCTTTGATTTCTTTATTTTTTGTTTGTTTATTCTATTTGATTTATTTATTTACTTTAATTATTGCAACATTTCAAAGAACAATACCAGAGAGAGAAAGAGAGCGAAAGACAGAGAGAGGGGGGGGGGGTTGCATGGATTTTATTCGGGATGCATTCTTTATATTTTCAACCTCACGTCTAATTGCAAGTTTATGTATATGTAGATATGCATCCCTTGATAACTTTGGTCTGCAAGAAATGATAGATAGTGATAAATATACGTATATAGCTTTTCCGATTGCGGCAGAGAAGTAAAGACGTCGTCGAGAGGCGACGAATAAAATCACTAGGCCGCGTGATCCGTTTAGGAGGAAATGGCACTCCGAGGACGGACTTCCCTCTATCGAATTATATCGCCGATCTCTCTCATATTATCGAAGAACCGGTACAGAAGTGGTCAGAGACTAAGAAAAAGACTAAGACTAAGAAATTGCTATGATGAGTATGCCCGTAAAAGAGATAATTCAAGAATCTTCACGTGGAAACTCTGCTCTGTAAAAAATATCATAATTTCAGATATCTCGAAGCAAGCAATCAAAATATGATATTTTTCTATGGATAAAAGGCACTCTTAAACATAAAATGTTTTGTGTAATAGATAAAATAAATTTTTGTAATGGAGAAAAAACATGAAAAGTTATCACCAAAAAAATTACGAGATGATCCAAACTTCAATGAGTTGTATTTTATATTCTTCTTAAGTCAATCATGGTTTGCTGTGAAATATCATGCAATAAGTTCAGTTTCTTTTTTCTGCATGCGTATAACATTGCAACATTCGCGTGATTTCTCACATCGAGTGATTATAGTAGTAAATTTTCTTAATCGTTGCTTCACCATGACGAAATTATTTCCATAAAAGCCAAAAAATTCACACAAATTTGAAATAAATTGTTAATTAGAAACAATATTAATTTTTTTTCTTGCAATTTAAATAATATTTATTATTGTGCAAGC